>JAPFBL010000949.1:0-80504 GCA_026182355.1 Hermatobates lingyangjiaoensis | reverse complement strand
ATATTAAGTGATTATATATATATATAGTTGACTGTCGTCGCTCCGTCAATTCACTTCTTCTCCTGAGGACGACCGCCATTACGGTCGAAATATTGAAAAGTGAGTCTTTGTTGTGTTTCTGTTTATGTGTCACTGCTTATTTTAATTATATATATATATATATATATATATATTATATATATATATATATTATTGAAAATGACACCAAATTTAGCTGATACCTGTTTCTTAACAAGTTTCTCAATTTTTCTAAATAACACTCTCGTTATTTCGTCTACACAATAAAGTACATCTCCTATGGTCGACATGTTTCGAATGATCAACATTCATCATCAGGACGTGAATAAGATCTAATGCGAAAACCTGGTTTAATATATACACAGAGAAGGTAGAAGGGGGGTTTTTTCCATAAAGTTTAAGATAGTTGGGCGTTAATCTGTGGGGTGAGTGGCCTCCCGGCATGCGTCGCTACCTGCAAGGGTTTCTGGCCGCCCTTGATGCGAACTAAATAGCTTCAAAATACGGCTACTATTTTCCACCTGAATATTAAGGAGTGGCTGAATTTTTGAATTAATAGAGCCTCTAAAATTTTCAGTCTATGGTGGTTACTCTCATTTTTTATTATTTTGGTATTTGCAACCAGCATCTCTCTTGTTAATTTAATATTATGTTTGTCCTGCGTGTGTTTTTTGGGGGCTCCGGCCATTAGGTGCATGGTGAGCCTTCTTGATAGGGATGTGGTAGTCATACCAATGTACGAGTGTTTTTGGGTTTCACAGTCCCCATTAGTACATGTATACTCGTACACCAGATTTCTTTCCTTTAAAGTTGAACCCTTGTCCTGGTTGTTATTCTTAATAAACAGGGTAGTAGACGAAATAACGAGAGTGTTATTTAGAAAAATTGAGAAACTTGTTAAGAAACAGGTATCAGCTAAATTTGGTGTCATTTTCAATAATGTGTGTATCAAGGAAGGACTGCTACCAAAATTTACGAATATATATATATATATATATATTCGTATATTTCGGGAGCAGACCTTCGTTTATGCATGTCTTGTTAAATTGTATGCCTACTTTTAATCTCACAACTTTTCTACTGAATCTCTCGATTTCTCTAATACACTTTCTCCATTTTTGTGGTACAAGATAGATTAGTTGACCAAAGTTTTTATTTACATAGTCCGACATGTTTCGGTCCTCACTGACCATTATCAAGGATTATTGTTGTACAAAATCTTAAATAAACTATACATAACTAAACATAACTTAAAAACATTTATAATTAAATTAACACTACATATTATATTCAACGCCTTAATTTTGTGATAACTAAAAATGGTTAGATGACAAGGAGAGGTTATACACAGGCAATGGTTACCAAGTGTAGAGTTCCTTGTGCAAATCACAGAGGGCAGGCAATCTCATCACATTTCTGGCTTTTCATCTTTCCTTCGTATAATTTTAAAATTCGTCTAAATGCTTCACCTTGCTTGTTCAAGGCAGGTTGTTTCTCCATAATGAATAATGCTTCAATTATGCGTAGTCTTGTTTGGTCATTTTCCTGTTGCAGGATCCTTGTGTTATTAATTAGCATTTCTTTAGTTAACTTAATGCCATGGGAAATTAAAGCATGTTCCTTGGGTATTCCCATGGCATTAAGTTAACTAAAGAAATGCTAATTAATAACACAAGGATCCTGCAACAGGAAAATGACCAAACAAGACTACGCATAATTGAAGCATTATTCATTATGGAGAAACAACCTGCCTTGAACAAGCAAGGTGAAGCATTTAGACGAATTTTAAAATTATACGAAGGAAAGATGAAAAGCCAGAAATGTGATGAGATTGCCTACCCTCTGTGATTTGCACAAGGAACTCTACACTTGGTAACCATTGCCTGTGTATAACCTCTCCTTGTCATCTAACCATTTTTAGTTATCACAAAATTAAGGCGTTGAATATAATATGTAGTGTTAATTTAATTATAAATGTTTTTAAGTTATGTTTAGTTATGTATAGTTTATTTAAGATTTTGTACAACTATAATCCTTGATAATGGTCAGTGAGGACCGAAACATGTCGGACTATGTAAATAAAAACTTTGGTCAACTAATCTATCTTGTACCACAAAAATGGAGAAAGTGTATTAGAGAAATCGAGAGATTCAGTAGAAAAGTTGTGAGATTAAAAGTAGGCATACAATTTAACAAGACATATATATATATATATATATATGAGATCGAACCACAATAAGAAATGGGAAAACAAGACTGAGATCTTTCAACCGTAACAAGCGGTCTTCGTCAGAGTCAAAAACCCAACTGGCTTTTCAGTTGGGTTTTTGACTTTGACGAAGACCACCTCTTGTTACGGTTGAAAGATCTCAGTCTTGTTTTCCCATTTCTTATTGCGGTTTGATGATTGATTGTTATTTCACGTGTTTATGTGAAATCTTTTTATAAATATATAGTAATATGAGATGATAAGAAAGTATTCTAAAATTAATAAATTTAACTGTTTGAAATCTTAGACATTTTGGTGAAGTGAACCAAAGATTAATATTAAAAATATTAATTTAGCAAAATTCAATGTAACCAATGCAATATTAGTAAGGCGATGAATTATAGAATTAATATTGCAATAGTATGAATTAAAGAAGAAAATATAAAATTAAATGGAGAAAAGATTTCTAGTTATTTAGGTTAACGTGTTAAACAATATGATTCTCTTTGTTTTTATTCGAAAATTATAGAATTATTTATACCACTTTTTACTTTAATATATAAATGGATGGCTTTATGCATCATTACTTACTGAAATAAAACATAAAAAAATATATTGTGTTTGAGAAAATGGATTGATTTTTATGAATTGGTTTTTCATCAATTCTTTTCATATTTTCCGTTATTTCAAACTAATTATTAATCAGAGTTAGTGCTTCATTCTAGATGGCAGCACATTCTATTAATTGACTTTTTTTTTTTCAAAATAATATTAGTTAATGAAAAGAAATGTGCGAAGGCATTCTAGAGAAAGAATAAGTGTGAGGAAGAGAGGGATAGAGAAGGAAAAGGAAAGGAAAACGGCATGGTTCAGGTAAAGTAATGCCAGAGATGGCAGTTTTCTTCTACCGTTACACAATCATAAACAAAAACTCCTATCGCAACACCCTTCTACTCAGGTTTTCTCCTTTAAATAACCCCCATACATTATTCCAACAAGATCCATTTCTTTAATGACAATATTTTATTTTTCAATTTCTTTCAAAGCTGTAAGTCAACTTGACATAAACAAAAAAAAAAAGTCTCAAATCATACAAAATACAAAAGTAAATAGTTGAAATTCATTAACAACTTTTCCTTTAATTAAGACAAAACATTAATGCTAATATCTAAATGTTAATATTTGTTAACACTTTATATATTAAACTTAAGTTTACAAAGTGAATCGAAAAACGTAATAATAAATTACAATAATTTATTATCATTATACACAAATATCTTGTCACATTTTTTATTCACCCTTTTGAATGTATATTTCCTTTTTACATTTTAACTCTTGAATTATACATAAAACGATAATGTTTTTCATCAGGGATATTTTTCATAATCACTAAAATGTAGAAAAATAATAAGCTATCAATATAATTAGAATATTTATGCCTTATGATATCAATATTTTGACGAAGAAAGTCTGAATTAAAAAACGATGCTAGCATACAGATACATAAGGAATAACTTACTTGTATAATTCGAGGATCGTCGTCATCAGGAGGTATTGAAAATAGTCAAGAGCGTTGAAATATATAAGTGTGTTATTCTTTTGTTTGGGTGCTACTTTCGTTTTAATTTATATCAAATTAATAATTGTAAACATACATTTATACATTCACAGACACACAAAAACACACACAAACACACACACACACAATTCGAAGCTATTATTCACAACAATTCTACACAGATTGAAATCTCCGATAAAAATAACATACAAATTGACACAAGTGCTATCAGGTCACGGACGCAATAAGGAATATCTACATCGCTTTAAGATATTACCAAATAGTCTTATGCACATGTAACAACACATCACCCCAGACATGGTTTCACATTCTTCTGGAATGCACAATATACGACAACGAAAGATGGCAACTAATACGAGAAGCAGTACCAAGAGGCATGAGGTGGCCACCAGAGAACTTAGCTGAACTAATTAGTGGAACAGATCTGTGCAGGATATTCCAACATTTTGTTAACACTCTAGACTTTGATAGAATGTTGTAAAGTTTTTTTACATGCATGTAATATTTGTATGGTGCATGCAGAATAAATGATTTTTAAAAAAAAACAAAACACACACATACACATACACACACATATATATATTAGTATAAGTGGGCAGTAGGTCTTCTTGGATACAGATTGAAGTCTATTTGTATCCAATAATTTGTGTGTCTACATGTCTCTGGCCATTATTTATGGAAATTACCTCTAGAGCAAAGGGCGATTGTACGAAAAATAGAGGCTATCAGTAAAAAGGTTGTCAATGCAGACACACACACACACACACACACACACACACACACATATATATATATATATATATATATATATACATACAGTAGGTGTGTTCTCTAATCGGGGTTCGGTCAATTTTCCAGGATAAAAAATCAAACTCTCGTTGCCAACGTTTCGGTTTTATTTAAAACCTTTTTCATAGGCAGAAGTAAGAATTTTTTAACTAAGAAAATGAAATTTACATTATTTAAAGGAAGTCTAATCGAAGGTTTTGTCCGGCTAACATTGTTGTTCCTTTAAATAATGTAAATTTCATTTTCTTAGTTAAAAAATTCTTACTTCTGCCTATGAAAAAGGTTTTAAATAAAACCGAAACGTTGGCAACGAGAGTTTGATTTTTTATCCTGGAAAATTGACCGAACCCCGATTAGAGAACACACCTATTCTATCAAACGGTCGATATATTATTGAATCTGTTATATATACATACACATACACATACACATACTCACACACACGCAAATATCATAAAATATGTGAATCCGAAAATATTTCATGGTCAAAGTTTTTCATGATGACTATTATTTATCTATAGTAAAGTAAATAAATGTCATGTTCATTTATTACTTGGCACCAGTTTTAATTGTACTCAAAAAAATTACAACAGAGTACTCCAACACAAGTCACCTATGAACACATATGAACTGAACCAAAGGTAGCCTAACTTTGATGTATCATGGATACCAGTATGTACAACATACTGAAATGTAAATATTAAGCATATTCAAGGCGACTATGATTGTTGAGAGCTTTCAACACAATAACGCAGATTATTGGAATACTTATATGCCGTTCTCATTTTAGTAGTTATTTTGTATCTAGCTTCCCCACAGTGGTATACGAGTACACTCGTATTTACCAGAAGATTTTTCACATTTTTCACTTTTTTTCTAAATAATGATCAAAATGTGTTAGTTTTATCTTTGGATAAACATTAATTTGTATATTAAAATCAATTAAAATAATACACCTTTAATATACAAATTCTGTTATGTGTTAAACATTTTCACATAAAAATACATTGCTAATGATGTTTATATGGCATTAGTCAAGGACTAAAGACATAAATATATGCAAATTTTTAAAAACTGCACTATTAAAACACCATAAATCAACCGTTTCTTTAAATTATTTTAATTTATTTGCCTATTTATAATTCTAAAGTTGGAAAAATATCAACATTTGTTTTTTATATTTAATAAAAAGAAATAAAACATTTAAAATGAATTGTTTCAATTCGAAGGCAATTGGAGGAAATATAAAAGCGTGATATAATGACCCAGATAGGAGGGTTTTGTTTTGTATTGAAAGGCCGTTAATGGAGAGTTATGACTTGCAGTTTATTGGATTAAGGTTTTATTGAAGGAGTGATAAAGCGTTTATTTTGGGGCTGTTCAGAAATGCTTTAATAAAACAAGTGAATTTCAGTTGCGACTTCAAGTTAAGAAAAAGGTTTATTTCACTTGAATTTTTTTTTACGATATTTCATATTTTGGAAACTTATTCTTCAACTATTGATTGCTTTTAATCTGTAAGTAATATTTTCAAAAAAATTTTCTGGTTAAATGCAAACTAATTCTTTCAATTAAAAACCTGATCTTCCCTGAATCATTGAAGGAATTGCCGTAGCGTTTACAACGTGCTTAGTCTCTCTTTCTCTTTTCTCCTAAAGACAAACTGCCAGAAAATGTTACCTTGTATGTGTGTTTCCTTACTCTGTATGTTACTCTTCTTCGTGTATGTTGAACTCGTGTTGAGTCCAGTTTGGGTCATCTGTTCGATTATATAGTAAATCTTTGAAGCGTATATCAGTGAATTTTCGTACATAAACATATGTTACGTTATGCTTTTTGGTTATAGCTCCGTGATTCATTCTATTTCATTTCGTTATATATTTTCTATATTTTGTCGAAATATAGAAATATATTTTCTATATTTCGTTATATTTTCATATTCTCTAAGTAAAGAATAGTGATCGTGAAAAAAAATTCTATATCGAGATTTTAAACAGAATTACATGTTTTGATGTCCCAGAAGTCGTTTTATAAAGTTTTTTCGATGATGTCCGTATGTGGGTGGGTGAGTATGTATCCAAAGTTTGTTACCACGCTACGGTGCAGAATCGTTGATGGATCAAATTGATATTTTACATAAACGGTCTTCATAGAGCAGATGAGCCCTATTGTTTGGGAGCAACTATTCATGATGGGAAATTTTTGCCAAACATTTTTGTTCGCTTAAACTACTACTTCTACAGTCTTGAAATTTTGGCATTATTTTTAAGGCTACAAAAGCAATAAACGAAAAATTCCTCAGATATATTTTTTGGTATACATAAACTTACACTGGTATTGAAAGAACAAATAAACAATAATACAAATTGAAATATGTATATACAAATAATTTAGTTTAAAAGACAAAGTTCAGTTATTTTTTTAGACTAAGGCATTGTATTTAACTGTTATAATTCTTTTCAGGAATTATTAACTTATGTGTAATTTTAGGTAGGCTTGAACATGGTATTTGATAGTGCTCTTTCTATGACTCCTGAAGATTAAATTTTAATCTTCTTCATAACCAAAGGTTTTTGATCTTTGGGATTAAAAATCGAGGGCTTGACATTTCTCGGAGAGGACGTAACGCCGTCAGTTACTACTCTTTACAATGTTAGAATCGTAAAAAAATTCTACTATGCTAATTTTGAGTAAATCTACGTAATATCACTATTTGAAACCTGCTTGGTAATTTAACCTTCCGATAGCTTCCAAGTGGCAAATGAGCCATATTTTCCACCCCATTAACAACAAAATGAATAAGACTTATGAACGTGGGTGTTAGAAAAAAAAATTCAAAAAAATATTTATACCTATTGGGCTCTTAACTAATGAATATTCATGCAATAAAGGTGACTTTCAATTGATAAAAATGCATATTTTTTTTTCATATTTGTACTTTAAAAGTTCTGATCAAACACAATGAATTTGCAGCCTCTTGTCTGTTATTGTCATCAGATTCATGCTAAAGTTTTAGAGATAGACTCCTATAATACTATAAAACTGAAAGAACTACTTGCAAATGTATATTTCATTTATTAGTAAACAAGGGCGTTGCGTAATATCGTCCACGCAATATTTGTTTAGTAGTTTCCCACTTAGAAAGTTCAATCACTTTAAACGGTCATTTACTCTTCCAATACTGAAAAAAATTTGTATGATTCAGTTATAAACATCTTTACTTGAATGATTTTCAAGAGAAGAGCTAAATTGAAATCTAAAAAACTTATAAAGGAGATATATATATATATATATATATATATATATATATATATATATATAAGTAAAATATAATAAATAAACCACCAAGAAGAAAATATTTCAGAAACAAAGAACTTTAGAAAAAAATTGAGTAAGTTGTATTTTTCGTTTGTAATTTTTTCTGTATTGTTTTATCTAACTTTTAGATTTTTTTAAAAACTGTTGTAGTACTAAATTATCGTTTAGGAATTTTTTTATATATGTTGACGTTCATCTATTGCATAGTTTTTGAAACTTTTTTCGACGCGGAACCCTTTTTGCTTCAGTTGTTTTACCAGGAACCCCAGATTCTAATGATTTTATAGAATCATAATATATGCTTTTATAAATAGTATGTATGTTTAATTCAGAATGTCGAAGAAAAATTCAAAAGTAAAAAAATTTAATTTTCATATCTTCCAGAAATAACATAACACATGATACAGAATTATTAGCAACTTTAACACAAAGTTTATTTTGTAATGATTTTTGGTTTTATCGTTTGAAAGTTTGATTCTCAAGTCAAACCAAACATTAAGTCTACTTTGGTTGTAGTTAGTTTTTATGGCAGTATACAAGGAAAATCTGGTTTTTACATAAGTAGGTAGTGAAAAGTGGCAGAAATGCGTGAAGTGCTATTTTTACAATAGAAAGAAATTCGGGAATCAGATAGCTCCAAAAACTGACTAGTGATTCATCTTAAATATGAATAAAATTTTGGCCACTTCTACTTATGTGTATAAGTATTATTAGGTTTCATGATTCAGAAGAAACACAGAATAAATCCATACGCACTGAAAAAAAAAAAAATAGAAAAATGTTTTCTCTAAATGTTTGTCACGGAACCCCAGACAGTCCGTCAAGAAACCTCTAAGTTCCGCGGAACCGACTTTGGGAATCTCTAATCTATTGTGTTTCTGGTATCTACAAAATACTTTATTTCATTTTTTTTTAATATTATGATTTATTAAACTTCATTTTGTTGAAGTTAACAACAATAAGTTAATGATTAAAATTAACAATAAGTTAATTCTATTGATAATGTTTTTACCACAGAGGTTTGTAAATTTCATGTTATTATTCAATTCCGTCATACCTCGTGAAATCTTTTGTGTTAGTGCTTAAACATTTTCACACGTTGTTCAAAAGACGACTGGGTGTACTAGAAAGAAAGATTTCAATTATCAAAGAATAAAATCAGATAATAAGTAAAAAAATACTACCTTTTTTTTTGTTCTGTGTTTGCAAACTTTTGTTTATTCTGTTTTTTGTTTTCTAGTCTTTGATATTCTATGGAGGTACCTTTCCAATGTTACTTATTATAGTGTTTTAAATTCATAAATTATTTTTAGACCTAATAATATTAATAATAATAAATAATGTGAAAAAAATCTTCCTTCTCATTGTAGAGTAAAAAGCTAATGAAATGGTCTCCACATATAAAAATTTAATCGCACAAACAACGCGTTTTGAACACATAGTGTTCTTCTTCAAGCATTAATTAAAAAATACAAATCATCAGAGAGTTATCTATAGTACAAAGTAAATATTAGCATTTTTTAGTTAATGCCTGAAGAAGAACACTACGTGTTTGAAACGCGTTGTTTATACCATTAAATTTTTAATTTAATTAGTTTCTCCGTGATAGGAGAAGAAAATTTCTAAAATTCAAACCGTACGTATATGTCTAAAGAATATGACATCAAATTGTTTATTTCAAGTTACTATTTACCTAGTTGCTTTTAGGTAAATCGATTATTAGGAAATAATTAACACATAAATCCATCCAATTAAATTTCATATCATTTATGTTGATAGATAAAAGTTTTTTTTTTTAATTGAATAGTTTTATTGCAGTGATTTGAATAAAAAAAACTGATATATGTTAATATTATTTCTAAGGTATGTTATCTTGACAACAATTACTAATAAACCCTTTTTTCTTCTTCTCGGAATTTTGGTCAGTGTTAATATATAGAATCATTTTTTCGCCAATGTTTCGTCTTTATTTTAAGACATCCTCAGGGCTATAAACAAACAAAAACAATGGACATTTGTCATATCTAATTTACATTCATCATAAAAAATTCAAAAGTAAGTTTTTTTGAGTAAGTTTTTTGAATTTTTTAAAAATCCAAAAAACATTTTTGATTTTTAATAAAAAAATCACACCTCTTGTTAAAATAATGTCAACTCTTATCCTTTAACAAAGTAACTATTTCAATATGTTTTGTGTTCCATACTCTTCACGCATGAAAACATCTAACATTGTGTTTAGTGAATTGAGAAAATATAATATTAAAAAAAAATAATCAAAAGTATGTTTTTTGAGTAAGTTTTTTTGAATTTTTTATGTGAAATGTAAAGTAGATATGACAAATTTCCATTGTTTTTGTTAGTTTATAGCTCTAAGGATGTCTCAAAATAAAGACGAAACTTTGGCGAAAAGGTGATTCCAAATATTAACCCTGACCAAAATTCTGAGAAAAAGAAAAAAGTGTATATTATTTTTGATTGAACCATCTGAACAGTGAATACTACGAATAGTGAGTGAGGTTTGAAAGGCCATGGTGTGTGTTTCATACACAGTATTTTATCGAAGAAATATACTCTGATTTTCTGTACATAAAAGATTTAGGTTAATTGCAAAAGATTTGTGAATTACATTGTTTTATAGTATCTTTTGTTTATAATTTAATTATATAAATTTACAGAGGTGAATGAAGCATGTTCAAAGTGTTTTGCATACTTGAATCTAAAATAATGACCAATCGACTTTGGAGGAGGCTTGGCAATAGATAAGGAAAATTGCAGGCAACAAGGGGTTGTCCGTTAGAAACAGGCTATAGTGAATTGATTGTGATTGCGCAGTGGTTGGTGGAGAGACAGCAAGCTTGCTAGTTTAAATGCAAATAGCCACCCCCTATCACCGCCCTCCTTTCGTAAAAGCCGTAAACCTCGTCTTGTCTGCTTTACCTGTCAACACCTCTCTTTAAAATAATGTCAACCCCTTATACTTTAAACAAAGTTGCTATTCCAATATGTTTAATGTTCCATAATCTTCATACATGAAAACATCTAAACATTGTTGTTTACTGAATTGAGTAAACTTAATAATATTGAAATCAGTTTTCTAGTTGGATGACTACATATATGAAATTGTTGTTTCAAGTTCAACTAAGTGTGTGCTTCTGTGTTACCTGTTCTCTCGGTCACCGCCTATCAGCGTGAGCGAACCCATGTGTCTATGTATGTATAAGCGAGTTATCTACTAGTATTTCTCTCTCCCTCTTACTATATACAAATAAACACAAGAACATACGCTTGATAAAGTTATCAACTGTAATGTAGAAACAAAAACAATTTTTATCGTAACTCGGTCAGTTTTTGGATTCAAAATAAACTATTGATATTCGTAATATTATTGTGTATTGTTACTATTGATATATTATATATATAAATTTTACATGAACACGTGAAATAACAATCAATGATCAAACCACAATAAGAAATAGGAAAACAAGACTAAGATCTTTCAACCGTAACAAGCGGGTTTCGTCAGATTCAAAAACCCAACTGATGGGTTTTTGACTCTGACAAAAACCGCTTGTTGCGGTTGAAAGATCTTAGTCTTGTTTTCCCATTTCTTATTGTGGTTTGATCATTGATATATATATATCAGTCATATCGAGGTCTACTTAGCAATACTTCATGTGCAGTTAGCCTCATGCTTGGCTCTAGGCTCCTGCTCGTCGAAATTATGAACATATCATTAACCTGGAGGTTCATGGAGGGCTTCCTCTCTTTTATTTATAGTAGTCCTTGTTGGACCGTTTAATATTTGTATATATAATATACATAAATATATATATATATTTATATTAATCTGGGTTGTGTATCTTTGTGTGTGTGTTTTCTTTTTGTTGTTTGGTCGTTGATATATATATATATTAATCTAGGCTTTTGTGTGTGTGTGTGTGTGTGTGTGTGTGTGTGTGTGTGTGTGTGTGTGTGCGTGTGTGTATGAGTGTGTACGTGTGCGTGTGTGTAGGTATATATATATATGTGTGTGTGTGTGTGTGTGTGTGTTTGATAGTTAATGTCCTACTCTCTCACTCACTCAGTCCCCCTTTCTCCATCTATCTACACATCCTTGTTTATCTTTTTGTTTGTTACATTTAGATGCATACTTTATTCCCCTCTTTCCCTCTAATTCACACAATTGTTGAATTTCACTAGAGATAAAGGTATTAAATCGATCCATAATTCAAGCATTAATCATTGCATGAATCAACAATACAAGACCAGCGCTAACCGATTTATAAAAGCCGAGCAGGTACTTTGGAAGCCTCTGGTTTTACATCCATTAATCTAAGACACTGTGACACAAGGCGTTGACTCAACCCTCCGCATTATTCATTCTACACATTTCCCACCATTTGTTTTCAACAGAAATACAACTTAAACTTAATTATTGCTTGATGTCAAAGTTGAAACAAATATTGTTATTAACTAGAAAAGAAATATTTGTAAAAGGAAATGAAATGTCTAAATTTTAAACTGGTTATCATTTGTTAATTTCAATCTTTGTAAACATCATCAAAACTATTAGATAAAATATGGCATAAAAGTCATATTGTACAAATCATTAAAGAATATGACATACAGGTTAGGCTGTTGTGGTTATCTCACGAGAGAACACAAATGGATCAAAGATGATTCGCCCTCGGCGGTCCTACGCAAGTCTACATTGGGAATTCTAAATTTTGCTCTAGCTCAAGTATGTCTAGCAAGTATCTGCATCGTACAGGCTTTAGACCAGTAGTTGGAGAACAGGGCTAAGGTACCCCAAAAAGTTAGCAGATTAGATGTTTTGGTGAGTGCTGAGTGCGGAAAAGTTAGAGAAAATAATTCATAGACGATCCAACAATCTTTAACACTCCCGCCAACACTGGGGCCATGAAACTATACCACAGGTTGCATTAGCTTTATTTTTCACGTGGTTCTTTGAACCGGGGGCTAAAAGAGCCACTGACCCTACCTGCAGCTTAGCAGGTTGAGTAGGACTATTGGTCCGGAGTTTGATCCGAAACTCTTAAAATAAGTCGGTACTATGGGTGGCGGGGGCCCATGGAGAGGTTTTCTCTCCATCCCGCCAACTGAAGTTGGACTTGTAGTGGCTGTTCTCACCCAGGTTGGGTAGACCCTTGTGGTCGCTGTATGAGAAGCAGTAACTTCTCGGGCGGATGCCTGCTTAGCATACCGGGGAGCTAGAGCCCCAAACCTTTACCAGTAGGAACGGACCACGATCTCAGCTAAGTGGGCTGGAATACTGGTAGTTGTTTTAATAGACGCTTTGGATTTATTAATCAAAAACTTTAAAAGTTTTAATAAAGTTTTTATTAAAAACTTTTATCATTTTATAAAGTTGTAATAGACGCTTTGGGCTACTCAGAGTGGGAAGAATGGATACCCATCTCGTGCCCTTATATATTCGAAAGAGAGACCTACGGATTTACTCTGTCTGGAACTTACACCGTCCAGGTGGCTTTTAGCCAACGAGAGATTTTTAATCTCTCCATTTTCAGTCTCATTATTAAGGCCAAATTAACTATCATTGCAAAGCCTGATCTCGGCGTAACGGGTATTCCCTCCTCGGAGAGGGACGTCTCAACTCCTAAGAGTCGTATGGTAGTCCATAAACTGTCAGCATAGGTAGTGCTGGTCATTATTATAATCTTTTAAATTATGAAAACGAAAAAATATTACTATTGATACTGTTTTTAACCTTCAGTAAGACCATACTTTCGGATTTTTTCCCCCTTGTAAATCCTAAAACATAATAAAAAAATTCTGACGACAGCTTCCAAGTAGCGGTAATATCGAAAAGCTCTGATATTTAGATTTTTCTGACAGTATGATTTTTCCAAAGCCTGAGGTAGCTAATATGAAAATATTAAAGATTTCAATCTGATGTTAAAGTATTAAAGTTTTCTTTTTTTTTTCTCATTATTATTATACCAGAAAGAACTACCATTCTTCTCTCCATAAGAGGAACATGTTAGGAGGAGCTTTTGTCCTAGGATCCTCAATTTAGAAAGATTTTCTGAGGTAGATCTCAAAAAAAGGATCCTGATCAAAATCAAAATACTGTAGTTAGTTCACATGAAAATACTTATATAACATCCATTATGTTTCTTTGTATTTAAATGTTTTCAGTTTAATTTCTATAGCAGGCAGATAGCAAAGTTTGGATTTGATATTAAGTTAATTGGATTGAGTAGGGACTCGAATTGTAAATGACACAGGAATAAAAGGTAATGTTTATTATACAAGCGCGACACACTGACTGACTGACCCCCTCCTCGAGGCCAGCCTTGATAATCTGTCTCAGTGTGTAAACAGAGACTTTGACCCGCGTATGCCGGCGGTACAGCCACCGCCAACTCCGCTAACTTATATATAGATATATCGAAATAGTGAAACCGGCTGAAATCTACGTAATATCCATCATTTTCTGGTATATTCACATTATAATTTCATTAAGTAAGAAATCTGGCCATGTTCCTTTTACCTCTGATATTGTTACCACTTGAGAATCCTACATTAATAACACTTAACAAATTTTTTGGTGCCCAAGGTTTCTAAGCTGATTTAGGATTAATTTAAGGGTGTTGATTCCGAAAACATACTACTTTTTTCTCATCAGGTCAAGTATTTGAGATCTATACTATTTCATACTTTTTTTTATACCTTAAAATTAAGCCAATTTTTAAAATACATTTAGTGTCATAATTACAATTGTAGATTGTTATTGTGATCTATGTTAAATAATTATGTCATCGCAAATCTTGAAACTTTTACTTCAGTTGCAGATTATTGGAGTAAAAACTACATCTCCTAGGAAATGTAGCTTAAACAAACCAAATGTGTTTTACTATATTTGCGTGAAATATACATTGAAATCCAAATGTATTGCATACGTGTTTGTATAAATATTGCAGTTATTTTGGCGTGATTAATGAATATGTGTCTTAAAGTTAAATATTGTTTCTTCGATTTGCCTGTCATTATTGTAGCTATTTCCTTCCTATAGAGAGAGGTCTCTCATAGCAGAAAAAACTAGATCTGATAGAGAAAAAGCGACAGCAATGGAATCAGTGCCCTTAAATTAGGTAAAAACTGTTAAAACATCTTAGTTAAAACAATGGCAATATTTTTTTTTTGTGTTGGCCAGAGTTATTAAATATATTTCAGATAAAATCCTGTTTGAAAGTCATATGATTTGATTGTCTTTTGTATTTTCTCTTATAGTGAAGTTGCTTATATTTGAGATTTAACATCTAAGAGAGTTAACAGTCATTAAAGTTAAAACCAAGAATATTAACGAGTAGAATTCATTTGCCAAAGTCCCATAACAGCTGCTCTAATTTTCAAACCTCATCCTTCATCTGATGATTGATGAAACATGACTAAAAAGCTGTAAATTCTTTGTTACTTGATCTCGTGAGACAAAAATCTCTGACAGTAGCATTTAATGAGAATACTAAAACTCATTCTGACTTTTGTGGTTGTTGAAATATAATAATTTTTCTTTTTCTTGATTTAAACGTGTCTTTCTATATGCCAGACCAATTGAATAATACCTTATTCCATTATGCCATCTTTTTACGAAAATAAGACACTGACTTACTCTCTCTTTAGTTCCAAAATGTGTGCTAGGGCTTATTTTCGGAGGAGGGCTTCAAGTACAATAAGTAGCCTCATTGTTTAATTTTTCTTTAATATTTATTTACATAAATAAATTTAAATTTATTCAATTACAATATTATCATATTTTTTTGGAAGATCGTCATAAATTACTAAGTTTTGAATTCAATTCTGATTTTCCTCCAAATCCACTTCCTGTAGTGAATTATTGGTCCAAATCTTTCATGTCTTCAATATAGCTATAATTTTAACAATTCTATTTTTCATATTATTTTAACTAGGTCTTATTTTCGGGAGTGGTCTTATATTCTAAACTGTCTTAAAAATTACGCTAAAAAAAATTATTTTCTGGGGATGTCGAATTTTTGGTAAAAGACGGTAGAATATCTAAATGTATTACGTCTATTTACGATTAGTTTTTTAAAATACGTAGTTATTTTCTTGATTTTTTCGTGTCTTTCTGTTTATGAAACATATTCAATATTGCCTTATCCGATTAAAGAATATTTTTAAATTTGCTACTTTTGAATGTTATTAGCTTTAAAATATACAGAATATTTGTATTGCATAAATTATTTCTTTATATAAAAAAAGTCAACAATTCGTGATATAGTTATTCATATTCCTCTCTACACCTTCAAACGCCTTCTGCTTATTAAGCAGAGTGCTTAAGCTTCCCTTGTACAATATAGGATATAATCAAGAATTGAAGCAATGAAGAAATGAGCAATTAAAAACGGATTTAAAATATGACTAACAAACAAAACTAGCTAATGTAAGAAAAAGTAATCAAAAATAAAAATAACCATCAAAAGAAGGCAGTTTTACAAATTAATAATAAATAGGTAATTTTCATTTGTTGAGGAAAACAGTTAGATAAATTAATGAAGATTTTTTAAAAAAAAAATAAAATATTTTAAGACAACGCCTTAATACAGAAACTGTATTAAAAACCTAGGTTTTATAATAGAAAATCATAGTAGGAAATGAACAGGAGGAATTCATAGAATTCATTACAATGATTGTAAAAAATACGGTAGGTAATAAACTTAAACAAATAGTCTCCACATATATAGAAGTTTAATAATATAAACAACGTGTTTCGAACACATAGTGTTCTACTTCATGCGTAAAATTAAGGATGACCCAACTGTTGTGTTTTTGACTTTGACGAAGACCGCTTGTTACGGTTGAAAGATCTTAGTCTTGTTTTACCATTTCTTATTGTGGTTTGATCATATATATAATGGTTTTCTTGACC
The DNA here is from genome assembly GCA_026182355.1 of Hermatobates lingyangjiaoensis. Classification (NCBI taxonomy): domain Eukaryota; kingdom Metazoa; phylum Arthropoda; class Insecta; order Hemiptera; family Hermatobatidae; genus Hermatobates; species Hermatobates lingyangjiaoensis. The sequence goes on along the minus strand of JAPFBL010000949.1, from coordinate 63,659 downwards.
CAATATTTATATGATGTATTTTTTTTTTTGAGGTTTGTGATCTAATGATTTGAAGTAATCTTTGAACTTTAAAAGTCATTGATCGAGAAGCTATCTACATCAATGTTAGAGAGAAATATATATGAAGGAAAAGAATTCCAAAAGCGTTTTTTTATCTTTCTTTATAAGACGTTGAAAAATTAACATCCATTTTAAAATATTAAACGACACAGATTTTAAAGTTAACTTAACGCATAATGATGTAATTTTTTTTACGTTGAGGTCTAATGATTTGAAACTAGTCCTTTTGCCGACGTTTCGACATATATTTATGTCATCTTCTGGGTATGAACATTTTTGTTTTACAATTAGTACTACTATTACTGCTATTTTGGTTTTGTATTACATTTTACATGTACAGTAACAGAGAGCAATTGCTTGATAAGTCAGTTATTTCAACTGTAGATTTTTTTACATTAACATAATGATATTGTTGCTATTATTCTATTGCTTTTACAATTATTTCATAAGTATAGAGATCAATATTTGATTACCTTCGAAATCTGTTTCTGTTGCAGTATACCTTCCTTTACTCAATTACATGATTAACACATGCACAAACCCCCTTATCCAAAGCCTATCCCAAATAATTCCCCAAACACATCCACATTAGAAGCTGTTATTAAAATAGAAGGCCAAACCCTTGAAAAAGACTGACAAGACACGACACAATGAGACCAAACGACCACGAAATGACGTAAACGGACGAAGTACAGACATTTACATACTGACCCCCACAACCACAGCAGGACAATAATTCAGCAGTAGTAGGTCCGTGACCTGGAACTGCTAATACAACGTGCACAACAGTGCGCGGAAAGAATCGTTGGTCGTTGGTCGTTGGACATGCAGGCGACTGCCTATGTTAGCCTACAGTCCTCCTCCGAAAAGAAACCCCAGCACGTATTTTTGACCTAAAAAAAAAAGCAAGATAGTGTCTTATTTTTGAAAAACGACATAGTAAAATCAGAGTTTAAAATCAATCAACAAAGTCATGTAAATTTTAAAACAATAAAATATTATAAAATACATATTCTCTTCTACATTATGAACCAATATAATGATTGTGTAGCATTGAATTTCAATAATATTAAAATAGTTTATCTATGCGTAAATGAAATCATATTTGTTTATAGCAAACACTGTGAAATATTGCAATAAACTCTCTCCAGGTAGGGGTAATATTTTGGAGGGAAAAAATACCAAACTGTGGCAGTCATAATTTCCTTTTAATTAATTAATAAATATTTCTAGTGTTGTGTAGTGTGGATTGGTATCTTAAGTATTAAGATTCATTATAATGAATAATTATAATATAATTATAATTATAATTAATTATAAGATTAATTATAAGTTCATTCTGACGAATGAACAGGATAAGTGAATTCTACATAGATAAAGGTTAAACTGAAGGCACTCCATAAGGGAGAAGGGGGTGTTTTGTAATCTAAGCCTAATGGTCCTAGGATGCCGGATAAAGGAGCAGTCGAGAAGAACAATTCAGACTTGAATGTGCTCTTACTTATACATTAGGCTGGTATTCCCATCCAATTGAACTAGATATCATCAGGGGGAAAACGTTAACGAGCCAGTTAGCAAAAGGATAGAGCAGATTTCTCTGTTTCATCATTCTAAACATAGCAGTAACTACAACAAGGGTCGTTTTGTGTCTCCAAGCAAAAAAAAAAACCATTTTAGATTAATCGTGCTTCAATTTGCTCTCTGCCCTTTCTGGATCAGTATTCCTTCTGAGACACACTAATTGATTTTTTTTCCTGCACAATCAGCAGCTATCAATTGATTCAGAGCCATACCATAATGCTGATGCTGCAAATTTTTGCTGAAGTTACTTTTTTCATACGTTTTTCACGGTTTCTTAATAATTTAATAATTCCAACTTTAGTATATATGTATACTAAATTGAAGAAACAATTCACACAACGATGTGTTGTAAGAATTTTTTTCTTACGAGAAAACATTTTTTCTCGTATCTACAGCCCAAGTCTACAGATTAAGTCAGGATTTGGAAAGAGTTGCATTTTTCAACTGCATGAAGACAGTGGCAACACAAGATTGATATCAACAGCTTAATGAGTTAATTCCCATTCGAGTATTATTACTAGAACACAGGGACGATATGTCTGTGAAGAATGATTCACTCGTATAAAAGCCCTCTCAACATCTAATTAAATCGTAAATTAAACTATTGATTATTTCACGATTAATGGTAGACAATTAGCTAAGAAACAACAAATAGATAAAAGTAATTGTACCAGCGTAAAATTTAGAAAGCCTTGTATTACAACTTCAGAGTCAGTTTTACAAGACCAGAAAATTTAAAAAAAATTGCTAACTTCCAAAACTGTACATAGACAACGACATAGATATCGTGGAGTTAATTTATATATATATATAAAGATTTCACATAAACACGTAAAATAACAATCAATGAACAAACCACAATAAGAAATGGGAAAACAAGACTAAGATCTTTCAACCGTAACAAGCGGTCTTCGTCAGAGTCAAAAACCCAACTGAGTTTTTGAGTTGAGTTTCTGACTCTGACGAAGACCGCTTGTTACGGTTGAAAGATCATAGTCTTGTTTTCCCATTTCTTATTGTGGTTTGATCATTGATATATATATATATATATATATATATAATATATATATATCAGTTCAAAAATTAAGAAAAGCAACACGCAGAGAAAAAGACACACTTTACAAACTCAAATTTCGGATGATCCGTCTTCAGGAGAAAAGAGAATGGGCGACCAAGCACGCCGGTAACACAACGGCAGCAAACCGTCCCGGCAACCGACTGTGCCGCCACGCGTCACAGTATATATATATTATATAATATATATATATATATAAATATATATATAAGTTCTATTTTCTCTTTATTCTTATATTTGTTGTTTGTATTTCGTTATAGTTCTCTGTGTTATATTTTTAATATGTTTTCTACATTTAGTCTTAGAGCAAATGTAAAGGCTCAGTCTAACCATTAGGGGAAAAAAATAACAATGAAATGTACCTGCCTTCTAACATGAAACAGGTGTACACTCCCTTACCCTCACCCACTTCCATCCTATTCCTAGTCAGTTGTACCACCGACACTCACCCTTAGGTTCGTACTCTCTTCCTTATTTTATTTTATTTTTATTTTGTACTATATTTACTTTGTACTATAGATAACACTCTGATGATATTGTATTTTTTATTTTATGCCTGAAGAAGAACACTACCTGTTCGAAACGCGTTGTTTATACGATTAAATTTTTATATGGATACTGCTTCATTAACTTTTTACCCTACAATGTGTAAATACTACATATTAACTGATTGCACTACGTTAGAATATTAAAAAGAGTTTATTCAAAAACGTGAATTAAATAGAAAATAATAATAATTTCGTTTTCCACTTTCTCAAACTCCTCATAACTAACAACCATTGTTTTGACCCAAATACCAATTTAAAAATTCTACATGTTAATGATAAGTTTCTTGAAACAGCAGGCTTTGAAGGATCCGAAATCAATAAATCTTTTAAAATGATTTCCTCCCTATTTTGAACGAACAAACACCGAGTTGTCCGAAATTTCTTGAACTTTTTTTATATAATTTGAAAGAAGTATTTTCTTTTGTAAAACAGCCCCAAATGTACAGTTAGGTAAATATATCTGCTAATACTTCCTATTCTTCCAAACTCCCTCCAACCCCTGTCAACACTCCCTGACACCCTCAGTCCTTCCTAGGTCCATCCTGTTGCAACATTCCAATAGTGCAAGAAATTATAAATCGTTGTTATTTATAAATTAATTAATGTTTTAGAATGTTGTCATGTTTTATTAAGGTTCAGGCTTAATTAAGTCATTTTTCATGCTAAGTCCCTTATTAAAGAACTCCAGAGTGCAATTCAACATTCATACATTGTATTCAATTTCAGTAATTCACTATGACGTCTTAAAGCTCACAGATATGTATATGTTTTAGATTCAAACTTGAATAAGATCACTAAGTGGTCGAAACGCGTAGTTAGTTTTGATATTGTGCGGAGAAGTAATTTTTTAAATTTCCCAATATAACTTGTAAGCCTTGCTATTGCCACTTCATTTTCTTATATTATATTTACTTTGCTAATATTTACTGCTATATTAGCAGCTGGCATCGTCAAAGTACGAATAAATAATGTATAATTTTATGTTGAGATAGTAAATTGAGAAAGTTCTAAATATTTTGGTGATACTTTGCTGTTACGTAAAACACACTTCTATCAACCCCTGGCAATAAAACTGGATATTACCTTTTTTTTATGATAGAAGGGATAAATGATGTAATAGAGGCCAGTCTAGGCCAATTTCTTCAATAAGAAATTTAGAAAATCAAAATTTCTCACCATAAATGAATTTCCATATTTTTTTTAAAGTCATCTGTTTTGCAAAATATCATGGATCCAACATAACATAACATACCCAACTTTAATCCGTAAGGACGAATTGTATATTTTTATGTCTATTTCTCAGGTAATAATGTAAGAAATTTAATCTCCATATTTCAAAGCGATGCAATAATGAAAAAACAGGTTGTCCAACCTAATTATTTTGTATTGATATAGCTTCTCAACCAATGATTTTTCAAGTTCACAGAAGGAGTTCTTAACCAAAATCCTAAAGAACCCTTTCTGTGAACTAATTATTTTGTTCATATTCATTTTAAGATATGATGTGAAATGAGATCGGGAAGAGTTAGGGTGGCAAGCCTGATTTTTAAATACATCTGTATTGCTAATTATTCTACTCGGTTTTTTTTTTATATTCTTTTCTTTACCTTTCTTAAACCTTTATTTTGGATTATTATGTGTACGATTAATTGTTTTTATTTTAATTAACAATAATAAATTATTATTAATATAGAGACTTTTCTCGAGATAAAATATTGTATGCGCCTTGAGAATAATGAGCTGTTATTCCCTCTCTTAAGCTTCGGGAATTAAAATTCTTAAACCCTCTGCTAAGCCTCGGGATTTCTTGGCTTTGATGACTGAGGCAACGCCGAAGGAAACGCTCAAACACTCGGGAAAAAATAGACCTTTATATTCCTTAGGTGCATAAATATCTATTACATCAATTTGTTTATAGTATAAAAAGTGTTATCTTTCATTCTGTATGTTTTTGCTTCTTAAAGGGGTTTGTCTTTACAGGACTACGAGGTTGACCTGTATCTGCGCCAGAAATGGCAAGACGAGAGACTCAAACACCCAGACATCACTGAAGTCCTTGACCTTAATGATCCTAATCTTGTGAAAGCCATTTGGAAGCCTGAAGTGTACTTTCCTAACGCCAAGCATGCTGAATTCCAGTTTGTCACCGTCCCCAATGTCCTGATTCGGATAAATCCTGACGGAGAAATACTGTACATGTTGAGGTAATCCAACTAATTCTTAACTTAAACATTATATATTTTATGTACTGATGACAAAATGTTAGTCATAACCACTTTTATAACATAAAAATAGCAATATATTGTAAAATTTGCCCAAAGCTCTTTGCTTAGTCCCAAGTCACAGACTTTCAAGAAAGCAAGATAAAAGAACGATCTATTTTACGTTTTCTGGGATATACCTAGGCTTAAAGGGTCTAACAAAGCTATGTTAGTCCTAACGACTTTTAGAACATATTTTTATAACATAAAAATGGCAATATGTTCTAAAAGTTGTCCACAGCTGTTTTCTTAGTCCGAAACAAGATAAAAGTACGATCTATTTTACGTTTTCTGGGATATGCGTGGACTTAAAGAGTCTAACAAAGCTATGTTAGTCCTAACAACTTTTATAACATAAAAATGGCAATATGTTGTAAAAGTTGTCCACAGCTGCTTTCTTAGTCCGAGACAAGATAAAAGTACGATCTATTTCACATTTTCTGGGATATGCCTAGACTTAAAGGGTGTAACAAAGCTATGTTAGTCCTAACGACTTTTATAACATAAAAATGGCAATATGTTGTAAAAGTTGTCCACATCCCTTTTTCTTAGTCCCAGACAAGATAAAAGTACGATCTATTTTACGTTTTCCGGCATATGCCTAGGCTTAAAGGGTCTAACAAGGCTATGTTAAACCTCCTGATTTCCACTTGTGCCACTGATAAACAGAACACTCACATATGATTCGGACTTTCAGGCAACAGATAAAAGACCCACCTGCAAATTAACAAATACAGTAGAGCCTATACTACGTACGCGTACGTACAGTACTACGTACCTATACTAAGTCCAGTAGTGCCATATCGTACGCGCAATTCACTTTACGAAAAGCCATTTGTTAGAATTTTTGCACGACGAGTAAAAATTCGCAGTACGAGTGCCCTTATTCCTTAGATCTAGCTGGTCTCCATTTTAAGCTTAGTAGATTAATAAAACATGATTATTTCTTGCATACATTGTTATTGTTTATTTTTTCTGATTACACTTAAAATCAGTTGTTTTGAGAATAGAACGTATTATTTATTTTCATATTAATTACAATGTGATAAACTGCTTGGTAGGGCGAGTAAATCGCAATACAAGGCTCGGTTTTTGAAACGACTTAAACTCGTACTGCGAAATTCTACTCTATTCGATTGTTTGAAACAACAGAAGTTTGTAACGAAGTTAGAAGTTAACTGATGTTATTAATAGTTGGTGTTTCTAGTTTATCACCTGAATGGTCATTAGATTTACCAATAACGCTTGGACAGGCGTGATCCCTAACACTCAATGCCTTAGCCCGTCATGTGGTGTTGGCCTTATTGTTTCTGTGGTTCCAGACCTTAAGTTCAACTGGCAGTTGAACGTGCCAAAGGCGTCATTTTTAAGAAGGTAAAAAAAAAATGTAAAAAAAAATATAAAAAGCTGAATTTTATACCAAAATATTTTTTTTAAGTTCATAATTGTTTTTTATGAGTGTTACTATTATTAAATGTATTTTTCGACCGTAATATTTGAAAATTAAAAATAAATTTATTTTGAATGTTCAAAACTATTTTTTTAAATGGTTTAAAAGTTTATTATGTTTGTTTGTCTAGTCAGTTCAATTAATGTAACATTTTTTTTATGATTTGAATTATACGTGTTTGTTTTGAAAAATCTTTAGTTTTCTTTGATGACGGCTGCATGTGTATACGAGTACTGTAATAAGATGAAAGTCTGAGAGTAATAACAGCAGTTTGAAATTAGATCCTTCATCGTAATGCCATGAAAATAAATATTTTGAGTACTTTTAGGAATTTTAAAGCTTAACATATTATCAGAGGGGGGGATTTTTTTTTTTTTTTTGTAAGGAGGTGAAATGCATTTACGCACATTGTGCTGGGCTCCCAGTAAATCAGACTACCAACTAAAACACCCCCTTGTCTTCTAGAACACTAGCCTGGAACACCCCCTTGTCTTCTAGAACAGGGCTTCTTAAACTGTGGGTCGCGACCCCCAGGGGGGTCGCGAGACTACTGAAAGGGGGTAGCAAAGATCTGATGCTTTGATACTGATACAGATACTGATATAATTATATATATGTGAAATGAATGGGTACGTATTCTTTAATCCTTATTTTATTTACATTGTAAAATAGTGCGATATTACATCTACATCTACGGTTAATATATATTTCATTATATGGAGGAGGGGGTCGTTTAAAATTTCCTAAGCTTGAAGGGGGTCGCAATATAAAAAAGTTTAAGAAGCTCTGTTCTAGAACACTAGCCTGGAACTGTTTCCCACATTACCTCAGACTAGGCCATTCATTCCTTTACGAAAGGCATCCTTGGATTTAGAATTAGTGATTCCCTTCAAAGTGCCTCTTTTTTTTTGTAGAGAGGATATTTTTGACTAGGCCGTCTACCATTTCCCACACATCAGCCCTCTCTATCATTTTGGCCATAATGGTTTCTGGTGAGAATATGCCAATTCTCTGCACCAGATCACTTCTCTGGTTATTCCATTTCCTGCATGTAAAGAATGTGTGCTCCACATCGTCTATTGCCCAGCAATACAGGCACTCGGGAGTCTCGTGCTTTCTTATCTTGCGTAGGTAGGAGTGGAAGTACCTAAGTCCGCTGAAAAATTGTGTAAGGTAGTACCTCACCTCTCCATGACCTCTCTCGGCCCACAAGGGAGGGGGAGGGATCTTACGACCCCCCAGTGGGGTGGCAATAATAGTTGCTAAGCCACTGAATAATACTATTATAAAACTTTCTCATACCTTACAAATTATTGCTATAGATATCCGACCGGTTTAAGTACAACTTCCCGTAGGACCAATCATAGTCAAAATATCCTGATATGTATTTAAAACCATTATTTCAACTGAATTATGTAATACCTAATAAATATAATATGTATAATAATACGTAAATACGTGATGTAATACGTGCAAAACATGTTGGATGTCTACAACAAAGATTCAAGGTTTTTTTTACTTGTAACAATTTTTAATTTACTATAAGTAAAGTATAGGGATTCTGAAAAAATCCATGACAAGATTATATGTTTTGAGGTCTCAGAAGTCATTTTATGGCGTTTTTTTCGCCGATGTCTGTGTGTGTGAGTGTGTGGGTGGTGAGTTAATATGTATTCAAAGTTTGTGGCCACACTACAGTCCAGAATCTTTGATAGATAAAATTGATACTTTAAATAAAAATGGGTCTCATAATATAGATGAGCCCTATTGTTTGGGTTGTATTGTGCATGACGGGAAAGTCACTTTTCTTTACCAAAAAACTGTTTTCATACAACATTTTTTTCCCCTTAAACTACTAATTCTAGAACCTTGAAATTTGTGCATTGTCTTTGATGCTACAATAGCAATAAACAAAAAATATTCTCAGATTTTTAAAAGAATTGATAATATTATTTTTTTCAATAAAATGTAAAATTTTTGACTTATAATCCAAAGCCATACCGTTTGATGGATAATAATGAAACTATGTTTTAAAATGTAACTTTATGGTAGAGGATGAGTTGAGGTAATTTTTTTTTAAAAAATTACATTCACGAAAGGGCCATTAGAGTGCATTTTCTTTTTTTAGAAAATGCTTTTTTGAAGCTAAATGGTTCATTAAAAAACCATGAAATTTTGCCCAATGGAACAGAAAATTAACAATTTATAGCAAAAAGTGCCTGATATTTCAATGACGGCAAAGAGTAATAAAGCTATAAAAAGTGAATATTGATCCTGGACAAATGGTTTACTTGCTGTACTTGTCATATTTGTTTACATTTATTTACACTGTTTATATTAACTTTGAAATTTTTTGAGTGAATCCACTAAAATATAATTTTATTCCACTGAATACAGTTATAATATTAGTCTTGTATTTTCTTTTTATTTAATGTTCTGTTTCATCTAAGTCTCTATGATTAGTCTTTTCTAAGTGGCACGATGGCACCACCACTTATTATTGTGGCACCACCTCTTCTCAACCCCTCACTAGATGTTCTCTGCATCCAGTGTTTCAGTTGGGTTTTTGACTCTGATGAAGACCGCTTGTTACGGTTGAAAGATCTTAGTCTTGTTTTCCCATTTCTTATTGTGGTTTGATCATTGATATATATATATATATATATATATATTTCTTTTTCGATGAAAATACGATACGAAATGAACAAATACTGTTCAATTTCATTTCTCTATGTTTCTTTATGTACATTGAAATATATATATATACTTTTTCGTTGGAAATACGATCCAAAACGGACAAAAATAGTTCAATATAGATAAAGAAACATAGAGAAATCAAAAGAACACACTTACAGTCTCTAATTGTCGGTTTGAACCGATTTCAGGATCTCTCTTGAAGACGCTCTTTGATTTCTCTATGTTTCTTTGTCTATATTGAAATATATATATATATATATATAAAGATTTCACATAAACACGTGAAACAACAATCAATGATCAAATAAGAAATGGGAAAACTTTTTTTTAAAAAAATATATATATATATATATATATATATATATTTATATATAGCACTGAATTCAAAGTTTAAGTTATTTTAAAAACCAGCAGTGAAAACGGTTTCATGTCTTTCCTTTAATCTCACCTTCTTATTACATTTTTTAAATGCGTTTGTTTTTTGAATAAAGCAGATTTTCTTCTTTGTAAAATAAAGTGTTAAGTTATGTTACACGGGGCTTGTAGTAAAAACGAAAAAAGGTTTCCCTTCTTTAAAGGCTTATTGATGGTTTGATGGGCTTTCAGGATATTGAAGCTTTATGGTGCGCCTTTGTAACAGAACATTCTTTGCAACTTCTATCCTAACAGTAAGTTACTTCACCTGAAAATATGCATTTCATAGTGGTACATGATCTCTGAAACAAATTAATACCCATCCCAATAGTATGTGCTTGATGTTAATATCAGCAGACCTTTAGGAAGAAAAGTGACTATTGTGTCGTGGAATGTTTAACAACATTAACAGTTCATAATAATTCATGTAAATAATCGAATCAACTATGCATATTCATATTAAAATAATCAATTGATCTGTGCATTATAATTGATCAAAAAAATCAAGTTAACTATCATTAGTTGTGCGATCCGTAATTGTGTGGTATTTACTCATTCTGAGGTAAAATGGATAAACCAACAAAAGTCTCCACACAAATGAAGTTTTATTCAACGCGTTTCGAACACTTTCTGTTCATAACTAATATATAACTAATTAGATATAATTTGTATTATAGTGTCTTCCTGATGATGAACACAAAGTGTTCAAAACGCGTTGAATAAAACTTTATTTGTGTGGAGACTTTTGTTGGTTTATCCATTTTACCTCAGAACAAGTTAACTATGCATTATCGTTCATAGAAAGAATCAAATGAACTATACATATCATTCGTCGAAATAAATCAGCTATGCATGTTCATATTAAAATAATCAACTGAACTATGCATTAACATTCATCAAAATAATCAAGTCAACTATGCATTATCAACTATCAAGTTCTAACGTATATATTGATTACAGGGTAAAAAAAGTTAATGAAATATTCTCCACATATAGTAATTAAATAATGTAAATAACTAAAAAGTTATAAAAAATAAATAATAAATTGAAGAAATATAAATACAAAATACATTTAAAAATAATAGTAAAAAATAAAAGAAAAATCAAAAAAATAAAATAAAAAAAATAATTAAACAAATAATAATAAAAAAGAAATAAATTAAAAAAACGAAATAGATTTTAAACAAAAGAAATAAAGTAAAACACAAAAGTTAACGCTTTTGATTTATACCGGGAGCTGATAAGTCCCCGAATAACTATATGTAGGCCTCCTCAGACGCTCTTAAGGTCAAACTATTGTCATCCGTGGTCACTTTATTACTTGTTTAATGACCTGAACATATATATATATATATATATATATATATATATATATATAACAGATTCAATAATATATCGACCGTTTGATAGAATAGGAGTGTTCTCTAATCGGGGTTCGGTCAATTTTCCAGGATAAAAAATCAAACTCTCGTTGCCAACGTTTCGGTTTTATTTAAAACCTTTTTCATAGGCAGAAGTACAAATTTTTTAACTAAGAAAATGAAATTTACATTTCATTGTAAATGGTAAATTTCATGAAAATGTAAATTTCATTTTCTTAGTTAAAAAATTCTTACTTTTGCCTATGAAAAAGGTTTTAAATAAAACCTTTCTTAAACTGATATTTCTCTTAAACTGATAACCCTAAAGTTTTGAAATTTTGACATTATCTTTGAGGTTACAAATGGAACAAACGAAAAATATATTCAGAATTTTAAATTAACAGGAAATATTTTTTTTTAATAAAATGTACAAATTTTGACTTATAATTCAATCTCAAACCTTGTGAGAGCGATACAAGCCATACTGTTAGACGGATCACAATGAAACTATGCCTAAAAATAGAACATTATGTGCAGAATGAGTTGAGATATTTTTTTTCAAAATTACATTCGCTAAAGGGGCGTTACAGTACGATTTCTGTTTTCAGAAAACGATTTTTTGACGCGAAACGGCTCATTAAAAAATAATGAAAATTTGACCATAAATGGAACAAAAAATTAGCAATTCATAAAAAAAAAATCATGAAGTTTCAGTTATGGGAAAGAGCAATAATGCTATAAAAACTGTTTGTTTATCCTAGACTAAGAGATCACCTGATATACTTGTCGAATTTTTTATATTTTTTTTTCATTGTTTACATTGACTTAGAAATTTTTTGAGCGATTCCACTGAGATAAAATTGATATTTATAAAGGAGCAATTTAAATTGTTTATTGACTTATATGAGATGTAAGAGGAATAATATTGTTACATGTAAAAAAATCACCGCCAATAAACATAAATAAATTACCTTTGTCTTCCATGGCATGATGGATTTGTCTCATAAAATGCTTTAATAAATCTATATATTGCACTCTTGAGCAAAATTTAATATCAGTTACAATTACATTATAATTGTGAATGTAGTACCTTTCCATGATATTGAAATGTAATGAATGGACTCTTTCCTGAAGAAAGAAGACTTATGTTTGTTGAGAAATATCCAATTTTTTTTTACCACTCTAGTCTAATAGTTCATATTTATTATTTTCAAAAATTAGAAGCTCCTAACTATAAAAGATTTAAATTATATTGAGTAGCTGGCTTTTACTTCGATTTGAGTATGTAAACTGGCTAATTACTGATATATTTTTTCTCAATATACATTCATAGCAAACTTAAACAGAGTACAGAAGGCAGGAAAAGGATACCACTCACTCAGAAAAAATTCGTACATATGATATTTGACAAAGGGGAAGGAAAATGATCTTATTAAATACTAAGAAGCCATAAAATTCCCATTATAATAATTCTATAAAAGACCAAAAATGTAAAAGATAATTCAAAATTGAAATCTTTTGTTTGGAGGTTAATAAATGTATTTATCGTACATCTTTCATTATAAATCATCTTAAAACAAAATTTTTTTCTTCGCTGTTTATGATGTTTTTCAGAGAAAAAAAGGGCATTTTCCTGTTTTAAATTGGAAAATTTTACTTTAATATTCAATGTAGAAGGATGTCAAGTAAACGATGTAAGAAATCCACTGGCTATTGTATGTTTAGTTAATATTTATAAAAGAAACACTGATAGAAGGGGACTATTTTAAAATGAGATAGTTTAGACGGCATGTGATTGGTGCACCGGTAGAGCTAAGTCATTCTAAAAAGGCGCTAATACACTCCTATTTTAGTCCTCCGCGTTCTTCCTGGAAGCTTTCTAACTGTTTTAACCTCTCTATAGTTTATTGTGTATACCAGTTAATTCTTTTAATAATACTTCAAATAGTAAGTACATATTTTAACTTATTTTTGTATCTTTAATGATTACTTAATTAGTCTAATACTAAATATTATTTCTTTCGTATTAGCAATTAAAAGGATTCCACAAACTAGATAAACCAAAAGAAACAGTACACATAAAAGATTTCACAAAAACTTACTATTATATTTGGACTGCCTCGTAGAAAGATGTAATTTACTACAATGAAGAGCGACTTTTATGTGTGATGTTTCTCTGGAATTATTTTCATAAAAATATATCAAAATAATTAATTAGTTCTTAAATAACTACTACTAATACATATAATAAAGCATTGAATAAATTTATTTTTAGTTAATTTATGTTATTTTGAGCCTTATAGACTAAATTTGTTATAGTGAAAACAATTAAAAATACTTAACAGTAGATTATTTAAATTCTTAAAGTAGCAGTAGTAGTAGATTAAATTTATTACCTTATATTTACAAAATTAAGGTTATGTTCATCTGTGTTTCCTAACCAAACATATATTTTCTGATGTTTTCCATTCATACAACTTTTAAGTTATATTAAATTTGATTTGAGTATGTAAAATTGGTTAATTACTGATATATTTGTTCTCAATATCTATTTACAGCAGCGTTATAACCGAATATAGCACAAAGGAAAAAGTTACTTATGTTATGTATGGTGTGAAAAGCTACTGGTTGTTGACTTTTTTGTGTTTATGAATCTTATGATCTTTGAGTAATATTGAATTAAGAGGAATGAACTCCTTAGTTTTATTTTACCAAACAGATACTAATTTAAGCTGATTCTAAGGTGATTAGATGACAGACTTTTTCAGAATCAGGTCCTCATCTAAATATGACTACCTAATGACTTCACAGTATACAATATCTCAGACAATGCAAAGCCGGAAGACCATACGACCACGAATGTGACTCCTTCCATATTCGTGAAGGACGTCCTGACAGACTGACGTCCCATCCCCGTCCTTAACAATGATTTCTGACCTTAACAAGAAATGCATGATGAGAATTTAGCAGTAGTGGTCCTCTGGTCCAGGACTGCTAATTACGACGTGCACTGACGTGCATAGAATATTCGTTGGTTTTGGATATCCATTGGCTATAGTAACAAAAGTCATTTTCTTCTGTAACAGATTATTTTGTAACACGATATCGTCACTTTGACTTTACAAAAGTGTTATTACTGCTGTGGTAATATATATGATATTATATGCATCAATATGTGATATACGAAAATGAGGGCATATATTGATAAGTGAATCAATCAGTATCTGTACTACCTACATGAATAAAAGAGTAATAAACATCTCCCATTTAGACATTTATATTATGTCTACATGGTACATTATCTACCCAAGAGGTTTGATATTATATTTGCTTATTATAAAGTTGAGTGCAGGCCACTCCAGATTTTTGTATTTAATAATAGTGTAAATATGATTAAGTTTTCATGAACCAAAAAAAAAAAAAAACTGAAATGATAATTTAAATAGAGAAAGAAATAATTTAGTTATAAATATATGTGCCAAAATAAATCTGCAATGCTGTAATTTAAACTGAGTGACACTTGCTGAATCAGTAGACACTAGACCTAAATTAATAAATTTCCTTTTTTTTTCTTTTTTTCTTAAGTCGAAGAAATAAAATAAGACGTTAATAGTAATGGCCTTCACTCTTTATGATGTTTTTGACTATCAAACTGAAACGTGACTTAATTTAACTTGAAAAAAAAAGAAAAAATAAAAGACACAGCTTTTCTTTAATAATCAAGTTACATTTGAAAAAGAAAAAAACTTGGAAAACTCATTTTAACAACTATATCTACCATAACGAGTCATAAAAAAAACTTCTTGATATTTGTGCCGATGTTAAGTCAGCTATTATGCCTATTTTTTTTATTTTGAAATAAGAGGCTGGAACAAAGTTAAAAGATATTTATCTTTTTGTTTTTTATTCAAAATTACAAATTGTATCTTTGCTTAGGTTCACTTGCAATAGTTGTTTTATGAGAGAATACACATAGGCCAAATATCGGTCCTTTGTAATAGTACTACACAGTTAACATTCTATATTGGGTGTTTTTAATTTCTCCTAGCTCAAGTGTATTTCGAGTAGGGATGTTTTACTAGTACAGGCTTCAAACCATCGTCTCAGATTGTCGACGTGATCAGAAATTAGTAAGAAATGAGAGGAATGAATTTCGATAATCGACAAAAGAAGTTCATGGCAAGGCTAAACATTATCTAATTTTGATCTTAAGAAAATTTAAGCATAAAATAAAAACGAAACTTTACCATGAGGTGATTTTAAATAATTAACCCTAACTAAATTCCGAGAAGAAGAAATGTATTTATTAGTAATTGTAGTCAAGAAAACAATACCTTAATATCAATTACAATAGTTTTTCTTAGATTCATTAAATAACTTTTTTTGAATTTTATTTGTTTAAAGTCACAACAATGTAAGTATTACATTACCAGTGACACTGATAACACAGATGTAGGAGGAAACAGAAGAGGGAAGAAGCAATCCAGTGACTACACTTCCTGGCGTGGTTCTAAGTAGAAAGAAAAAAAAATCACTTAGAACAGTTGATTCTTGAGACTTAGAACAAGTCTCTTGGCCACATCCTCTTCAGACGTCTTCTGGGATTTCCTGGAATGCTTGTGGAGGATATTGTTAGGACTAAGGGATTACTGTTTTTTGTGAAACGCTTTATAGCGGGATATTGTTACCTGCTGAACTGTTGGGAACTTCAGGTCGAAATAAATTGTTTGTTTCGGTATATAGAAGGAACAATGAAGAATATTACGAAGGATTTTTTGGTTTGAAGGGTTTGTATTCTCTGAGAATTAGTTTTTTTTTTGTTGTTCCCCATATCTCAATGCCGTATGCCCAAATAGGCATAATCACAGTTCTGTTAAGGAGGTAGTTTGTTGTCAGTCGTTAATTTTGAGCCTATATCCATTAAGTGTAGTAAAACGTTTACTACTACTACAACTACTCTGTGGCGCTACAGTCCTTGAAGAGCCCTTGAAGTTTATACCATATAAATTCATTAAAATAATTAATATTCATTAATGATTCATTAAATATGAATAAGAAAAACGCTTGTTTATAGTTCAAAACTTTTGTTTTATATCAATCAAATATTTGTTAATTTAAAATTATTCAGAATAGAGTATTTCTTTAGTAATAATATTTAGATATAAAACTCAACGCTTCTACTTTTGAAATGAACTTCCACTACTCTGTTTCCTCTTTCATTTCCGTTGTTTCAACTAATGCATACAATTTTTCTCAAATACTGATAATTTTATCAATTTAAAACCGTTTTATTTACATAGCAGTGATTTTGATTTACTAACTCTAGCATATTCTAAAGTTGATTCTCTTTTCAGATTAAAGCTGACATTCTCCTGTATGATGGACCTAAGTAAGTTTCCTCTAGACAATCAAGTTTGCACCATGGAAGTCGCTAGTTGTAAGTATTTCAAAATTATATTTATTTAAAAAATTTGTAGTAAAATATAACACAATTATTGTTATACTTGAAGATGCATACTTCCTATGTTAAGATAAAAAACCGAAACAAAGCATTTATATATATACATATTTATTGTTATATTACAACTACCCTTAGTGGGTAATAAGTAATAAAAACGTAATAAAAGAGTGAAGAAACCAGCCATTGGTGGTACTCCATCTAAAATTACATAGGACAAACGGGAAGAACACTAAAAGACAGATTTAAAGAACACATTAAGGACTACACCAAGTAATACAAACAAATCAAACTACGTACACCACCTAAACAAATTGGGGCATAAACCAGACAGCATGGAAAGCATAATGGACCTAATACAGACGGGACAAAAAGGAACAACGAATAAACATAACAGAAGAAATAGAAATATATATATATAAAAATGACGGACAACATAATAAATGAACATACAAACCATCAAACAGACATTATAACAAAACCTCTAACAACATTGAAACAAAAACATAAATAACTGGAAATAGATAATGAAATAAGAAACAAAAGAAAAAATGTAACAATTAAACAAACATGCAAACAAAAAATTTAACTATACAGACAACACTGATTCCACAATGTAGATAACAAGTTTAGGTAAGTTGCAAGAAAAAATAAAATACAGTCAGTTGCTCTTTAAGATGGGAATCAGACAGATCCGAAACCGGTCGAGCTCTACAGAAACTTTACGAGAGTATGACGGACATTATTACTAATAATTCTAATATTACTAACCTGAGTGTAGGTAACCCAATAACTATAACCATATAAATTGTTCTGATCATTTGAAATTAGTCTTGACAGTTAGCATTGCTGAGTAGATCTCGGGGCCGACATCTTTTTAGCCTTCTAATAGGGTTAGTTTTGATTAGGTTATGTTTCAGTGGCAGTCCCACAAGGGAACACACGTAGGCCAAGCATTGGCCCTTTGTGATATCACACAATGAAGATTGATTCTACAGTGGGAGTCCTAAATTTTGCCTAACTCAAGTGTATTTACAGGAGATCTTTAACGAGTACACTGACATCGTACAGGCTTGGGACCGACGGTTTAACGTCCTCTCCGATGGACGACGTAGTCAGATTTATTCACCTCCCGCGTGAATAAATCGATGGCCAGGTGAGGATTGAACCCCGGTCCTATCAGTTCAGAGGTGAGCACGTAACCACTGAGCTAGCCTGGCAGTAGGGTTAGTAATTGCTGAATTAAATGGTTTAGGTTGGTGGGTAAAGATTCATAAAATTTATGGTATCGTTTCTTGGTGGATAAAAGGAATTTTCAAATCATTATGAATGGTATCTTTAGAATAGATATGAAAGGAAGCTTGTGCAATTTTGCGAAAGATTATAGATTGAGCTGACGTTAAGACGTCATTTGTATTCTTTAGATTTTTGTATGCTTTGGTCGATCTCCAGATTTCGAGTCTGTAGGTCCAAATCGGTTTAAATATTAAAGTATGTATTAATCTTTTGTGGCTAATTTTAAGAAACTGTCAACAAGGACTATAAAAGTTTAAAACACACAAAGTACGATATAGAAAAAAGAATAAAAAACTACACTTACAGAATTCTCAATATTTCGAACTGTTGTTGTCATCAGGAGTAGACTAGAAGAGAGGACGAAGTGAGAGAGATCTCCCCACGTCGAAGGACGGAGCCCGAATTCGCGCGATCCGTTGGAATCACGATCACGTGAGGAGATCTCTCTCACTTCGTCCTCTCTTCTAGTCTACTCCTGATGACAAACAACAGTTCGAAATATTGAGAATTATGTAAGTATACTTTTTATTCTTTTTTCTGTGTCGTGCTTTGTGTAATTTAAAGTTTTAATCTTTTGTTGTATACAGTCAAATTTGATCTTTTGTCGAGAAGTCTGAATATCATTTTATATCGTTTCAGTATTGTATGTGAATTCCTTCTCACTCGTTTGTCGATGTACATCTCCAGATATCGCACTAAGTTAGCAATCAAAACAAAGCAAGACATCTATTATTCAAATCACTGAGATACCCATCTACCCAGTTCTATTAAATTGAGTAATGACCATAAAGGAAGTTTCGACATAAATTTTATGAAAACATAAAATAATGTGTATCGAAAACTTCTTCAGGTGACATGTGCTTGGCAGTAACTGAGAGATGAACAGTAAACAGTATTAAGATTGAATTGTAGACATTCTCCAACCCAAGTTCAAAATGTTATTTTTTTTTTTCAAAAAATTTTTCTTCAGACTAATATCCTTAATTATTTTTATAATTTTGAGTACACTTCTCATAAGAACTAATTATACAATAGGGTTTGTCTGTTTTTAAAAACCGATTTTTTGTAGAAAAACCTACCTAATTGCATAAAAAAATTTTACCATCAATAAAATTGAACAGTAAATAATTTCAGTCAAAAACTGCTTTTAATCACTCTAAATTTTCTGTTAAAATTTTTGTTCAAATTACAGAATATTTGAGCAAAAAATTTTTTTCATAAAAATTCGAAACCAGTTAAAACTGGTTTTCTGCAAAATTACGAGTACTATTGGAAAACCGGTTTACTAAAATGTCGGTTTTTGTATAAACCCTAATATATAACAAATATATTAAAACGCTGTAACATTTAAGGCACTTTGGTGAATATTAAGGAAAGGTCGTTTACCTTAGCATCACAGCCGTAGACTCGAATTCATTAAATCTCGATTGTTTTGCATAATTATATTTTGCATAATTAACTAAAGATAGCGTTAATTACCATAGAATAAAAAAAGTCAAACTTGATAACTACTCAGACTCAAATTATGTATTCTATAATAAATCACAAGCATTAAAACAAAAACCAAATAATAGTTATAATCATTTTCAGACCTTCAAATAATAAAATATTTTATAGCAGTTTGAACAAACTTAAAATAGAAAATTTATCTTTTAGTACCTTCTTGTTTTATGAATCTTTTTTTTTTTTTTTGAAGACTGCTTTTCGTTTGTATTAAAAGTTATAATTCCTATATTTTTATAAAAATAGCTCCAACTCTATTGATTGTTTGTGGATTTTCTGAACTTATTATCGTGTTAAAATGACCTTAATACTTGTTTACGAGATTAAAATAAAAGGAATAAATATTGGTTGTCAACAAGTTTGACATTATGATTAGTTATTCTAAAGTGGAGTTTAGAGGTCTCAGATTTGTATAATTTTTTTTTTATTGTTTAAACTGATCCCCTAGGGGTGATAACGTCAGCCGTTTACCGGTTTTATTTGATTGGTGATTCTACAAATTTGGGAGTTCTAATTTTGCCTAACTCAAGTGCATTTTGAGTGGGGATCTGTAATGAGTAGCAAACATCCTACAGGTTCGGGGCAGACAGTTTAACGTCCTCTCCGAGGGACGACATACTCAGATTTATTCACCTCACGCGTGAATAAATCAAGGGCTAGGAGGGAATCGAACACCGGACTACCAATCCAGAGGCAAATACATTAATCATTGAGCTATCCTGGCCTTCTTTTATGCATGTTAAAATAATTCTAATCACTGCAATAATCAAATAATTGTAATTACCCTAGATATTCAAAATTTTTTTTAAAATTTTAACGTTAAAATACATATATAGGTTTAAAAAGATTTCACGTAAACACGTGAAATAACAATCAATGATCAAACCACAATAAGAAATGGGAAAACAAGACTAAGATCTTTCAACCGTAACAAGCGGTCTTCGTCAGAGTGAAAAACCCAACTGAAACACTAGATGCAGAAAACATCTGGTGAGGGGTTGAGAAGAGTGGGAGGGAAGAACGGTATTTTAAAAGGGTGAAAGCGCAGGTATTTTCAGCCCTTTAAAATACCACTCTTTCCTCTCACTCTTCTCAACCCCTCACCAGATGTTTTCTGCATCTAGTGTTTCAGTTGTGTTTTTGACTCTGACGAAGACCACTTGTTACGGTTGAAATATCTTAGTCTTGTTATCCCATTTCTTATTGTGGTTTAATCTTTCATACATAGGTTTATGTAAATAGAAGTAAAATTACCTTCCAACATCATTGGAGTTTATACTTCTCTTCCGCAACTTATGAACTTTAATTTATTTGATTTCTTGAGTAATATTTCTAAAAGAAATAAGCTGTTTGTGACGTATGTTGAATGAAAGTTTGAGCATAAACATGTTACACAGAGAACTGACTGAAGTAGGCCTTTCTCAAAGGTCTACTTTTCTGACAGGTCCCACTTCTGGAGGTAAATTAACTTGGAAGACGTTCTTTGTTTTGACGTAATACGCAGATTGGATTTACTTTGTTGGCAGAATTCACTTCAAACAAATACTTTGCTGTTTGTTTCTTTGATTTTTTTTGTTTTTGGTGAATACTCCAAACATCAATGTATTTTACAATATTTTTATATTTACAGTTCTGTTAACAAAACACACATACACCATTTGAAATTACATTATTTTTTTAAATTTTAATTAATAGTATTTTATTTAAATTAATTGAAATAAAGAAAAATAATATTTCAAAATTTCTAGGAATGGTTTTAAAACTTTTGACTATGTTGGCTTTGAGAAGTTTGGTTTTTCATTTGTGAGGCTTTCACTGTTTCCATGAATTGTAAATATTTAATCTGCTCATATTGAAAGATGGACGTTGGAAATGGAAAAGATATGGTAGAACAATGTATCTTGTAATTGTGCCAGTCCATAACCATGGGGGCTCATTTGCACAATTGTCGATCTTTTAAACGCAAGTATGGTTTCAAAGTCCAAGTTTTTTGTATGATTTTTAAGGGGATTTGTGTTTATGAACTCGTGAGAGAACTATCAGTAAATATGAAGTTTGTCAGTCCCTCATACATCTAGAAAGTCATTACAGTTCTTATAAATAATGGTTACTCTAGGCAAGAAGTTGCAGGCGAAATTAATAAATTCATAAACCGATGGTATGCCGAGACTGATTTTGTTAACACATACATATAATACATACAAGACTGTATGCTTGTTTGTTTTTCAACGCCTACACTTTCACCTTTTAGTGCTGTTCTAGGGGAGGGAATTGTGGCTCATTTATTATTTGGCACCCATTTTAGTAGTGTGAGAGTAGTCACATTACTCATTTATTCTACATTAGGAGTCCTAAATTTTGCCTGAGTCTAGATATTTAGAGTAGGGATCTTTAACGAGTACCTGACATCATACAGGCTCGGGACCGTCGGCTTAACGTCATTTCTAAGAGACAACTTGCTTATGTATTCACCTCCCGCATAAATAAATCGAGGGCGAGTTAGGTATTGAACTCCGGACTTACTAGTTCATAGACGAGTACGTTAACCACTGAGCTAACCTTATGAGTTCTATATAATCAATATATTTTTGTCTCAATGTATTTCCTGCAAACATGAGAGATATTATAGCTAGTTGTAAAAGAGTTAATGATTGATACAAAAACATTAACGAGAACGTTAATGTTCTCTTTTCAATGCGTTCTAATCAAATGTCCATGTTACGTTTCAATAAACCGTTATTTCATCAATAAACATTGAAGACAAACAACTTTTCTATTATAAGAATACTAATATGTCTAGAATTTCTTTTAAACAACTCTCACATATCAAATAATAAGTTTTGAAAATTTATGGGAATTTCTTTACCTTGATTCATTTTAGATAATACGGAATAACTTCTTACTGAGATGTCAAAATCTTAAATGACGCTTAACTTTATATTTAATGCAATTACCAACTGACATCAATTTTCTGAGTCTCCATTCCTGAGGCGGGTTTGGTGATTAAATTACAACTTTTCTCGCTAGAAGTCTAATCCAAGGAAGTTATATTCCTTGTGGAATCATATGCAAGAACTGAACAGTTAGTCTGCAGAGTATCTCTTCTTTAGTCTAATCCTGTTCACTACTCTCTCTCTCTCTCTCTCTCTCTCTCTCTCTTATATATATATAATATATATATATATATATATATATTTTATTTGAGTTTTTTCAGTTTAAAATGATATTAGTTTTTAAGTAAATTGTGAAACTACGATTCTAAATAACATCCTTGATAATGGTCGACGAAGACCGAAACATGTCGATATACAGAAATACAAATTTTGGAGAACTGATTTATCTTGTCCCAAACTTATGGAAGCCAGAGGTAAGGAAATTTAAAAAATTAATTCGAAAATGTGTCAAAATTGAAATAGGCATAGGTTTTAATAGAACATATATATATATGTTTCGGTTTTATTTAAAACCTTTTTCATAGGCAGAAGTCAGAATTTTTGAATTAGAAAAATGATGAAATTTACATTATATAAAATGCAGTAACAATAGATAGTTAGTGAACTAACATCTTAACTGGTCAAAAACTAGTGCAAGTTTTTAAATATTAGTTTGGTATCTTTTCTATGATCTTGTTGAGAGTTGTAAACAAACATACCAACAACATTTAACCATAGTTGTCAACATGACTTAACCATATTGAAAAAAATCAATTAATTAGTAATTGATTAAACAATTACAATAATTGTTTAATTATAGTTGAGTGTAGAAGAAGGTCAGGTAACTAGTATAGACAGTATTCTGATTAATGCTGTAAGTGCACGTAACAATTGTTTTAATTAGCATCACTGGAATAAGTATACTTGCTTTAAGAATGGAGATACCAAGGTTTTACTTTTTATTATTTATTAAATATTTAGATTTACATTTACCAGAAAACGAGTATGGTGTAATGAAGGGGAGGTCCTAGTTTTTATAGAAGTTCACAGTTTTCTTATTTTATTAATTATTGATATACTTATTTCTGCATACTTGTTAAGGTTATAACATAAGGTTATATAAGGTTATACCATAAAAATAACACAAGGCATTTTATTTCGTTGGATGACTTAATCATCTCATTATGGTAAGTTTGACTCCTTCTTTCACAAACTACAAGACCTTTAATTCAAGAACATTACTATTGATTATTTCTCCATTGTACATTCTAAGTATTTGAATAATCAGTTAACAGATTTTAAATAATCTAAAAGTTTGTCAATGCATTTAATTTTAGTAAATTTAAAATAAACCAATTCTTCTTTTTTTTTTATTATGAATCCGTTACAAAAAAATTAACTTTTATATTTTATTTTAATGAAATATGTAAATGAAACTAATTTAGTTGGCATTGATTTGAATGTGAAGCAAGCCTGAATCATTCTTAAAACTCGCCATTTCATTCGAATTAAATGACGCTATCCGGGAAGTGCCTTCAATTAATAATACTTTGAAACATTAAAAACTGTTTAAACTGTTTCCTTCAATTTTCGTTTCAAACTGTAAGTATGTTTTTGTCAATTTACTTTATTATTTACATTGAGTGCTTAGTTATTATATTACGAATGAAACTAATTTAATAGTGCCTAATGATAACTATTACTTAAATATGGCCGCTTTAGATTTACTTCTGAGGTTCTTTTAGATATTAACTTTATCTTTTCTTTACAAAAATAGAACTAATAAAAGTGAAATATGGTAGACACAAAATATTTCAACTTTTTAATAAAAGAAATATTTATAATTCAGTTATATATTTATTTGATAGTACAAATTTATCACAAATAATTAGTACAAGAAATATAACAATTTGTTTAGATATTTATTGTATATTAAAGAATTATTACTTAATACATAGATGCATAATTATTATTATACAGTTACTCTAATTATAAAACTATAAAATCATAATAATTTTATTCATATTACTGAAACACAAGACAACTTATTCTTGTTGCAATTTAGTAGAATTAATGAAATGTAATACTTTTTGATAAATACACCTCATCAAATAATGAACATATTTATGATTAATTAAGTAAGAAGTATAAAATATAAATACTATCATATTGTCTAACACGTTTTAAAAGTTTAAAAATGTACTGATTAAAAATAGATTGAATATTATGAAAAAATGATTTAAATTGAGGACATTTTTTATAATTATTTGTATTTAACGTTCTACACATGTTACATTGAATATTTTCATTTATTAATAACATTGAATTAAATTTAATAACAACAAAATTACATTTAATATATATTCTTTTTTTTCTAAACTTTAAATTATACACATATCTTTAAATTTTAAACTTTTAATAATGTGGTTAAACAACTTTATTGTTATTGGCAATATTAAAATGTATGATATGTTTTTTATGCCAAAATGAGTACTAATTTAAACCTGATATTGTAGTAATTCTAAAAACATTAAATTGTATATTAAGTGTGATTATTGTATGCTCAAATTTTTCCTTGATTATAATATTGGATGTGATACCATTACACTTAAGAGGTCAGCCGTTAACAAATAGGTTTCTTTTGCTTGAAATGGAGACAATAGATTTAGCTAAATCAAATGATTTACTGAAATGATTATCAGTGATTTTGACGATAGTTTACTTTTGTTTTAGTTTAGTGTCGACTATTCCAGATGTTTTGTGTGCATTAATACCGTTAATTAAGTATTGGTTTATACATTGGTTTATTCTGATTACAGAGTAGATTGGCACAGTTTACATTTAGTACTATTAGTGATAACAGAGTGTTATTTTGATCTCTTTCTGTCTCAACCTAAATTTAACCCATAATATTTTGATACTTTTTTTACACTCAGTTTATTTCTGGGTAAATAAACAGTAATTTGGATAAGGTATAAGCTTACTCTATTCATAATACTAATCGTTTCAAAAATTAAAAGAAATTCAGAGTAAAAAACAAAAACCTTACAAACATAATGTTTGTAATTTGCTGGGTTTATTACTGTCTGTTATGGTTTTTGCTGTTTTTGAAAATGTGGTTTTTTGGTGTTCGGAATAATTAATAATACGCAATTATTTTTAAACAACAAATGTCTGTTTTTTAAATAATAATAATCATAATAACACTAGGTATTTTATGATACTTTTGTGGTTCTCTGGGTACTATAATTGTTGTTTGTGTCGTTTGTTTTCTGTTGGATGGTGTCCGATGATGTATTTATCTTGCTTTACTTATGTCGTTTAATAAATTGTTTTTTAGCCTTGAAAATGCCAAACAACTTTTGGCGAAACGTCGGCTGATGATCAGGAGTTGTATGTTTTATGACCAAAATCCTCAATAACCCCTTATGTGAATTTGAAATATCAGGGTCGAGAAACTATATCAATATATTTTTTTTATTTGTAACATGAAAAAGTCATCAAGTGTTCGAAACGCGTTGTTAGTGTTTTTATATGTGGAGACATAATACTTTTTTCCCAATATGAGTAAATACCACACTATAAACATTTTGCACAATTAATATCTTTAGCAGAGTTTAAAAAGAATGATTTTGTAATGTATCTCTATGCTTATCAGATAATATAAAAGGATTTACAATGTATTGTTTCCTTTTGAAAAAGTTTATATACTAAAAGATTTGTATTGGAGGAAAGTATGAGGACAATGTTTGTGTATGTCAGCATTAGAAGAGGAGAAACAATCTGAAGCAAGCTTGCTTCAAACGACGCCATCAGTCTTCAAACAGTTAACTTTGCTCTTTTTCAGCCCCCCTTTCATTTGTCCCTTACTCTGACAAGCAACTAGTCTATATAGAATTCCAATAATGGTATTACTTTTTGTTTTACTTTAGCCATTTCAAGACATAAATCATTTTAACAAGTTCTTTATTTCATAGAAAATGTTTACATATATTATACATATATTTTATCTAATATATCATCACATTCTTTCAATATTTGCATGATAAAATATCAACATAATAATTCAAAAATAATTAATTAATTAATAATGGATTAATGATTATTCAATCAAAAAAGTGATATAACACTCACTATATATTAATAGTTCTGTGGTTTTAATCAGAACAAGTGCCTTCATTCAAATTGCTAATCTTCTAGTATACTTACTTGATTGTAAAATCCCAGATTGAATTCAAAATATTTTACTTCTTTATATATATATATATATATATAAAATCAATGATAAACCACATAAGAAAATGGGAAACAAGACTAAGATCTTTCAACCGTAACAAGCGGTCTTCGTCAGAGTCAAAAATGGACTCTGACGAAGACCGCTTGTTACGGTTGAAAGATCTTAGTCTTGTTTCCCATTTTCTTATTGGGTTTATATTATTTTATTTATTTTATTAAATTTTAAATATATATGGGGAGGCCAGACAGTTTCTTTCAACGCAGTCTTCGCATTCTTCCAATGACGACGGATGTCGAAATATCGAATGATTCGAGTGTCTTTCTGTGTTTTTTCTATGTTTAAAGTGTATATATAAAGATTGGGCAGGAGCTGAATTTATTACCTTAGAAAAATCAATGTTGTTAAGAAATATTATTGAATCCTCTCTAATTAAATTTAATTTAATAGATCAAATATTATAAACATTATTAACGGTCTCTTCAAACTTGACACTTTCGTTACGAAGACAATAGCCTATTCTAAGAGGGTTGACAGCTAGCGGATAGTTTTTACTCTTTCTTACATTTCATTAGCTTTTTACCCTACAATGAGTAAATACCACATAATAACTGATTGCACTACGTTAGTAATTATATGCTCCGACTTAAACATACCATAACTAAGACTAGACGAAAGATTGTTTAGATTTGTGAAAAGTCATTCCTAGGCTGATGAGTTTCTGTATCAGATACGTAAGAATATAATTTGGTAAATATTCCAATAATATAGACTTGCTGTAAAATATTTATGATATTCAGGCCAGTAGAATCATCTTGAATCTAAAGTATCGTCATTTTAATAACGGTTGTCTATAAAGTGGAATACCTAGTTAGTTTTACTGATATAAAACAGTTATTAGAGGTTTATGGTTCTGTAACATGTTGGAGGCATAGGCGACGTTTCGTTTATAACCCCAGGCATCAGGGCCTGCTTTTTGTTACTTAGCCCTGACTGTATCAGTTTTACTCAGTAATATACCTGCACTGGAACAACTTACTGTTTCATTCTATTTATGTATTTTTACCATTTACGGTTCATAATATTTTATTAGAGATGACATAAATAAAATATTTTTCAAAATTTTTATATACAAAGAAACCAACTTTGAATCATTGTGGTCACAATATTCATAATATAGCATATAAAAGAAAAGTAAACTACAACAAAATATATAAATTTTATAATCATTAAATGAAGATTGATTTAATCTAAAAAAAAAGTGTTATAGCTACAAACTTCAAGACATAATAACTTTTCCATTTATTTAATTATGCACTTAATTATACATTTAATTATGGGATTCATTTATTTAGCTATGCACAAATATATTTTTTCAAACATGTTGAATTGAAATATGCAGCAGCCTCTGCATTTACGAATTTTTTCCAATTATTCTTCTTTCATTTTTGGGGTAATTCCCAAATTAACTTTGCCAGAGAAATTTGAACTTTAGCAGTTGGAAAAACGTATCATTGGACTAAGTTAAACGAATAAGCAACTAATTTATTTACTTACAAGCTTTCAACTATACAGTAGTCATCGCCAGGTTATAATTTTTTGTTTCATCTTATATAACTTTTAATTTTGTTTTTTTTAAATGTGGA
The DNA here is from genome assembly GCA_026182355.1 of Hermatobates lingyangjiaoensis. Taxonomy (NCBI): domain Eukaryota; kingdom Metazoa; phylum Arthropoda; class Insecta; order Hemiptera; family Hermatobatidae; genus Hermatobates; species Hermatobates lingyangjiaoensis. The sequence continues at coordinate 35,142 of JAPFBL010000949.1, read as the reverse complement.
AAACGAAATTATTACCTGACGATGGCTACTGTATAGTCGAAAGCTTGTGAGTAAATAAGTTAGTTGCTTATTCATTTAACTAGTCATGATAAGTTATTCTAACTAGTAAAGTTCAAATGTCTCGGGAAAAATTAATTTGGAAATTACCCCAAAATGAAAGAAGAATAATCAGAAAATTAGAGACAGTCAGTAAAAAAGTCGTAAATGCAGAGGCTACTGCACATTTCAATTCAACATCTTTAAAAGAAGATTTGCTGCCTACCTATATAAATATATTACTCATTTATCTATCTATCATTTTTGTATATACCTACCATGAAACCTCCATTCTTTTACCTTTATGAGCAATATTTAATTTTTTACATCATATCTTTAATGTATTTTGATCTAGTATTACCTTTATTATTTTATGTTTATTTCCCCATTTCTTCATTATAAACTTTACGATATTCTTATATTTTTTACTCTTTTTATTTTCTACAGTATTTATAAAATCTCTATATTTGAGTAATATATCTGTTTATTTATTCCTTTCTTCTGTATTTATTTTTATATTTATTCGTTGTATGAGATCTTCTTTTTCAGGTAGACAAAAATTCTAACCAATCTTTGAACATTATAGGATTATTATTTGATTTTTAATATAATATAATTTTAATATATAATTAAAATTAAATATATATTTTATAATTTAATTTTAAAATTGTAGTGTAAAAAGCTAAGGAAATGGTCTCCACATATAAAAATTTAATGGTATAAACAATGCGTTTCGAACACGTAGTGTTCTTCCTCAGGCATTAACTAAAAAATACAATGTCATCAGAGAATTATCATTAAATTTTTATATGTGGAAACCATTTCATTAGCTTTTTACCCTACAATGAGTAAATACCACATAATAACTAATTGCACTACCTTAGAATTAATTCCAAAATATAATATAATTTTAATTTGATATAATTTTATATTTAATATAATAAAGTGTTTAAACATTTTGGTTTAAATTGAGAAAATTTATTTAACTTTAAGATTCTAGGTAGGATGCATTTAAAAATAAATTAAAAACTGTTCAGATAATGGGTTTGTTATAAAAAGTTGAGTTAAAAGTTTAAAATAGCAATGGGCAGAAAAAAAACGGTATATAAATCAGCAAAAGAGAAGAAAACAACTTATGGGAAGCAAGCTTTTGCAAAGTTATTAGAGCTTGAAAGCCGGTGGCGATCTGTTATTTCGTGGACCTCTTGTAAAATGGACGTAATTTGCTATCGGCATCGACATCTACAATTATTATAACACTAATTATCAAGTAATAATTTTAATGATAATTAAAAAAATAATTATTAATTAAGTAGGAACATTTCTTATAACTCTCCAGAAACGAATTTGGTACATATGTATGGAAGAATTGTATGCGCTTTTAGGAACTGTCAATTTTTTCTTCCCGTTTTTCCAATATTCTAAACTCGTCGATTAGTGCTGTTTTAGTGATCGAAATCTGTCTCATTTGTTAATTGTTACCCATTTTACCTATGAACGACATACATCAGCGAATTAGAATGTATTTTAAAAGTGTCATGTATAGACCATGCATCTATATATTTTTTTTTATTTTTAAACTGATCTCTTAGCGGTGATAACGTCAGCCGTTGACCGACTTTTTGTTTAATCGGTGATTCTACCAAATCTATATATTAGGACTCCTAAATTTTGCTTAACTTAAGAGAATTTTGAGTAGGGATCTTTAACGAGTTACCTGACATCGTACAGGCTTGGGACCGATGGCTTAACGTCCTTTCCAAGGGCGATGTACTCAGATTTATTCATCTTCCGCGTGAATAAATCGATGGTGAGGTGGGAATCGAACCCCTGTACTGTCAGCTCAGAGGCGAGTACGTTAACCATCTGGCATGCCTGACCCATGGATATATAAGTTCATGGGTTGTTCTTGAAGCTACTAGCATAAAAGGCTTTTACAATAAACTCAAACTTCTAAACCACAGAAAGAAGTCAGAAAATTGACTGAGATCTTTCTACTAAAACAAGTGACCGTTGTTTCAGTATAAATAACAACAGGATTGGTGGGACTCCGACGAAGACTAAATACCTGTTGTTTTTGTTAAAAATTTTAGCCAGTTTTCTAATTTCTCACTGTGCTTTAAACTCTAACCTACAAGTATATATATACAACAGATTCACTAATATATCGACCGTTTGATAGAATAGGTGTGTTATCTAATCGGGATTCGTTTATATTTTCTAGGTTCAAAAATCAAACTCTCATTGCCGACGTTTCGGTTTTATTTTAAAACCATTTTCATAGGCAGAAGTAAGAATTTTTTAAACTAAGAAAAGTTAATTTTACATTATTTAAAGGAATAACAATCTTAACCGGAAAAACCTTCGACTGTTTTGGCATGATTGCAAAATTTTTATAACACGTTTTAACAAATACAATTTACAAAATTGCAAAAGAGGTTTGAATATACTAAATATTATCTTTAATACAAAATAAGATGTCCTCCCTGTAAGTAAGAGTGGAGAAAAAACAATTCAGTAATGAGAGATTGAAATACACAATATTTTCAAAATTGGCTGACTTCAGTTTATATTAAAGATTGTTTTTTTTATTGCCTTGTTAGAATACAGTTCGTAGTGTTAAGAATAAATGGTGTAATATAAAACAGGAAAATGAATGATTTAGCTGAGTCACAAAAACTGTCAGAATATATGGTCTGCATTGTGCCGACATATATTCCTAGCAAACATCCAAACTGTGATAAGGCCAATGTAGCTGTTTTATTTTCACAGTAAAAAAAGCAATAAAGGTCTATTTCTTCATGTCATAAGTGATAATATAGCCACTTTCAGAGGCTTCAAGACAAAAAACTATTAGATATATCACGCAGGAGAATAAATATCCTTTTTTTTTTTGACTCCAGTCATTTTATAATTGGCTAATACTCAAACAAGCTAACAACTTGATGATGTCCAATTTACTCAAAGTAATTACTTTTCTTGGAATCAGTTAAATTTTGATTTTTTTTTTTAAGTACTGAATTCAAAAAGGAAAGTATTATATTCCATTATTATTCACTATAATTCAAGAGATGCTTCGTTCCTCCTTGCCTTTTAGATTGATATAATTCTTTCATATTGGACTCAAATAAGGCAAGCACGCAAACCACTGGTCTACCCAGAACCACAAGTTGCAGTTATCATGCAAGACATAATTCTCAAAGAATATCTTCTAATGTTAGATTAACTTTGGCTTAACATTTTAAGACAACTGTTAAGTTGGTATTCTGCCTTATCTACGTGTGTAAATGCATTTTACCTCCTTAAACAAAAAAAAAAAAAAAATGTACACGTCATTATCTGCTCTCTCCACTCAACAATGCGCAAGTAAAAAAAACAAACGCAATTTTAGTCATTCGAACGTAGTGCAATCAGTTATTATGTGGTATTGACTCATTGTAGGGTAAAAAACTAATTAAATAGTCTCCACATTGTATGTAGAAATGATCTCTGATGACATTGTATTTTTTTGTTAATGCCTGAAGAAGAACACAACGTGTTCGAAACGCGTTGTTTATATAATTAAATTTTTATGTGGAGACCATTTCATTAGTTTTTTACCCTACAAATTTTATTCAATCAAATTTTGTTAAGATTGAAAATATAAAATAAAAAACGAATATAGTTGCGTCTATATTTGTAGACATCTTCAGTTAAAATTGAAATATAAAATAAAAACGAATATAGTTTCGTCTATATTTGTAGACATCTTCAGGGCGACATCAATACAGAATTTAATTACAATAACATAAAATATAATTATATTACATTATTTAAATTGGTTAGACCAAACTTCGATAAAAAATAAAAATAGTGTTAAATATATGTGGTCGAGATAAGGAAAACATATTTTATATTTATCTATTTGAAAGTACAATAGTGTTTTTTTTTTTTAAGACGCAGTGTTATAGTCACCCTCAAATAACAATAATTTATCAATTTTTATTTAAATTCCAAAAAACGTTTCGCCTGATTTACTCAAAATAATTAAAATTAGTTTTAAAAAACAGAATATTTTTAAAATAAGTGTGTATAAGGTGAAAAGACATTAATTTAAACTTGCATTAAGGAAATGTTTTTGACGACATTTTCGTCATCATGATACTGTCATGATGGATTTAGATCTTGATTTTTTTACGTTTTTTTTTTTTCTTTTTTAATAAGTGTATCGCCTGCTTTGCATTAGCGCTTATTCACGAGTATGTCAGAGTGATGTATCAGGAGTATACAACCCCCCCACCCACCTGTACTTTAGAATGATTCATGAAGTCTGTAAATATTTCCTCTGACAGCTTTATAATAAATTTGTAGCTTACTACTTCTCTTAAAATAAATAACAATATAAAAATAAATGTTTTATTAAAAATATAAAAAAAAAGAACAATTATAAGAAAAACATTCATATTGAGCTGTTATTTTTGAAATTGGTATAATTCCATTTTTTGATGTATCGAGATAATTAAGGGTTTGCATTTGAGTTAATTTAAAAATATTGCCAAACGTTAATGTATTCGAGTAATGTTTTTAATACTATACACCTTTTAAATTTTATTATGAAATGATAATAAATATTTTTTTTAAAAAATATTAATGATTTCCTTAGCTCAAAATGGACTAATACCATTTTCAAAAATAACGTATTACAAAAAATAAAAACTAGAATAAATTTAAGTCCATGTTTTTATAGAACATTAGCTTTACTAAAATGGATTTTTAATGTAAAAAGAAATAATGAAGCCATTTAAATACTTGAGTTATCAAATTCATTGAGAGTTAATATTAGTTATATCAAAAAAGCGATATGAATAAACAAGTGTATAATGTAAATAACTTCGTTAAAATAAAAAGAACAAAAACTTATAATTTTGATTTATTTGTCTTACTACTAGTTTAGTGAAGTATTCATAAATACACAGTGCACAGTGCAGTCAAAATAATCAATAATAATTGCAATAAGAAAGTTGTTTTAATTATAACTATTAGGAATGGACTTATTCCACTTTCAAAAAAAAATATTTTTGCGGTAACAGTTTATAGCAAAACGTTTTTCTTTTACTTCATGGCAAAATCGTACTCCATTGAATGTATAATTAAAAGTATGAAGAGAAGATGTCTATATCTTACTAAAATTACCGTTACCTCTTTTTTTTTTAAAAAAAAGTCGACTTATATCACTTTCAAAAATAATAGCTCAATATATTAATTATAAACTTGTATTTGACAAGTAACTGTCAGGTACTACTTGTATACTTACTTTGTGTTTTTACTAAGTCAGGTTTAATTTTAGTAGTTAGCATGCTTGCCCCGAAGGTTTAGAGCACTATTCTGCCATTGCTATTGGTATTTCATATATAGAGTGGTACATAACGTTTTTTTAGGGAGGAAAAGACAAAACTATGGACTGCACACTTTTTTCTATTTTCACACTTTTTTTATACTGGGGTAAATAGATAAATCAAAGTCACCATACTTAAAAAAAAATTCTTTTTTTTTATTCTACGCGTTTTGAACACTTCATGTTCATCGTCAGGTAAACTTCTATAATATAAATAACAAGTTAAAAGTTAACAAAAATAACTGGAATTGTATACAATAAAATGATAAAAGAATGACATGGCCAAATGAAAGAGTAGAGGACCAAACAGAGTGGAATGTTCACCGAGGATTTTTTTTTAATATTTTCTTCCAGGTTTATTTACCTGACTTTTGTACTTATATTTGTGATTCTGGGGGTAAAATGGATAAAAAAAGAAAAGTCTCCACACAAATGAAGTTTTATTCAACAACAACAAGCGTTTCTAACACTTTGTATTCATCATCTGGAAGAAACCAAGGATGTGGTACTGACGGGTTAGTCCAGTGAGAACAACTGTTGTTTGTTTTGCTGTTATTTTCACTGGACCAACCCTTTAGCACCACATCCTTGGTGTCTTCCTGATGATGAATACAAAGTGTTCGAAACGCGTTGTTGTTGAATAAAACTTCATTCGTGTAGGAGACTTTTGTTTGTTTATCCATTTTACCTCAGAATGAGTAAATACCCCATAATTACGGATTGCACAACTAATGATTTATATTTGTGAATATTGTGAACTTTTTTTGTGCTTCACTGTGGATAATTAAAGAAGAGTTACAAACTTGGACGGGAGCTTATTTTGGATGAAAACGTGATCCCGTTTTTGAAAGACTCTGAAAATGTATTGCTGCTGAAGTATGTTTTTTTTTCACAACAGTACTCTAAGCTTTCTAGCAAATATACAAAACACTTGATGAAGAGCTGAGGCATTGATTTGTTTGATCTAACTGACTGGTGTGGAGTATTGACCATACTTAAGCTCTTTTGAACACGTAAAAGCAATTCTGAATGAGAGGCTGGAGGCTCAGATGATCCCAGAAGTCGATACTGATGGTTATGCAAATGCAAGCTTATAGGTTTTATCTGCAAGATGTGTAGGAACAACATGAGTTTGATACTAATCTCTTTGAATCGCTACTCTGATCATATTCTTCGAGATTCAAGCTGTTCGAGACACATTATGGCTTCCATACAAAATATTAAACCTTTTATAATTTCTTAATTCTTTAAACAATGTGTTGTCGGAAGAAACTTTTCTTTAAAACCACTTGTCGTCTAGCAACAGGGTTACCAACCACCTTGTATATATATATATAATTATATATATATATATATATATATATATATATATATATTTGTAAAATTTGGAAGCAGTCCTTCTTTTAAGCATATTTCGTTGAACAGCTGACCGTATTTCGCTGATGTCATTTTCTTCACTAGTTTTTCAAGGTTTCTGAATACCTTCTTCTTTCCTTCCTGTATATATATTATATATATATATATATACATATATATATATACAGAGTCGTTATCAGCCTTTGGAGCGATTCACTTCTTTCCTGAAGACGAGGACATCGAAATATAGTAGTGAGTTCAGTGGTTTCCTTTCTATGTGTTCTTTTTAAATTCTAGTTTATATATATATATATATATATATATATATATATATATATATATATATATATATATGATTCAACCACAATAAGAACAATAAGTAACCACAATAAACCACAATAAGTAACTGGGTGTTTATAAGAAACGCACTCATGGACCTACAAATTACTCTCTTATTGGTCACCATGGGAACGAATCATATATCCTTCCCTGGACAACTCATGAACTATAAACTTTTTTATGGTTCTATGCATCTCTGGAAGTCCATATGAACAAACACACACACACATATATATGTATCTATATATATATGAATGATCAAACCACAATAAGAAATATATATATATATATAAAATAAATTCAAATAACTATGTCTGTGCCTTTCTGTGTGTTTTCTTCGTTTTGAATTCATTTTATTTAAAAAAGTTCTCTGGACGGTTTCTTTTAATTGTATATATATATATATATATATATATATATATATATGAAAAATTAATAATCAACAATAACTCGTGATGCAAAACATGGATTAAATAACCACAATAAAAAATATATATGCGATACAATGCTCTAAGGTCTCATCAACAGCTTCATCATCATCATCTTTCGTTATAACATCATCAGAGAGCAAAATGATCTAAAAACAAAAAATAATTACAAGTTAAGTCTTCAGGATTGCTGGCATCCCTGTAAGCAGATCAGAACTCCTTCAATTTTGAGAATATTAAATAATTAATTCAGTCAGGGATGCCAGCAATTCTGAAGACTTCAGTCAACCAAGTTAACCTGTAATTATTTTTTGTTTTACTTCATTTAGCTTTCTGATGATGTTATAACGAAAGGCCTTAGAGCATTGTTTCCAATATATATTTTTTCATTGTGGTTATTTATCTATATATAAAAAGATTTCACATAAACACGTGAAACAACAATCAATGATTAAACCACAATAAGAATGGGAAAACAAGACTAAGATCTTTCAACCGTAACAAGCGGTCTTCGTCAGAGTCAAAAACCCAACTGGGTTTTTGAGTTGGGTTTTTGACTCTGACGAAGACCGCTTGTTACGGTTGAAAGATCTTAGTCTTGTTTTCCCATTCTTATTGTGGTTTAATCATTTATCTATATATATACATGATTAAACCAAAATATGAAATAGGGAAAAAAGGACTAAGATCTTTCAACCATAAGAAGTAGTCTTCGTCCGACTCAAAAGCCCTACTCTGACGAAGACCGGTTGTTACGTTTGAAAGATCTTAGTCTTTTTTCTCTATTTTATATTTTGGTTTAATCATTGATTGTTATTTCATGTGTTTATAGTATGTGAAATCTTGTTGTATATATGCAATTGAAACGAATCAAAACGTGACTGCTGGATTATTAAAACTTTCTCATGAATAATAATAATAATAGTAATAATGACTATTTTATATAACAAATAAGTTTAGACTTGTTAATAAAAGAACATTTTTTTTCTAATTTTAAAACTATGTCCACTTCTGGGCATAGACCTCTCCCAACTTCTGTAAATAGTTTGATCATTTCATTTGTAATACATATCTCTATGTTTCTTTGTCTTCATTGAAAATTGTGTTTATAGATATATTTTTGCGCTGGTATTAATAGTTTTATAATTTTTAAATGATGAAATTATCGTTACTTCTATTGCTCAAATTATAGAATCTCTTATACTGCTCTAAAATATGCTATTATAGCATATTTGGAGTGATGGATGCTTGTATAATGTAGAATGGCCTTTAGAAATCACCTTTAGAAAAATTTATGTTTTGTTTTTTTGTCCAACAAATTTTTGGTCAATCAAACTCAGCCACCATAAGTCATAGCAAACTGAAGTTTTGACAGTAGATCTGTGTAAGTTTAACTTAAAAGCTAAGATTTGAATGGATTGGAAATTGAACGTAGAATCAAAGTTATTTATTTTTAAGTTGTGTTTGGCTTGCAAACACAGATATAAAAGTATATAGCTAAAAATATGCAGGTATTATTAAGTGCCTGATACTGTAGAAAGTAGCTATTGCTAGTTGATTTTAATTTCGTTTGCGTTTATCATAATTTGCTTGCATTAAAAAAGTGACTCCTACCTACCAATGTACTAAATAAGAAATATTCATAGAATATTTCTTAAATAAATTTGACCTCAATATCTAAAGCTGCAAAAAAAACTCAAGATCTAATGACAGTTTTGGGCTCCACTAATAATAATATTTTTGACAATTCTTTAAGTTCTAATAATACTTTGGAATACCGCATATCAGCACTGAATTTTTATTAAAAACCCGTCCAAGACGGGTAGTATAATAATTTAAGTTTCTAAGGTAGTACAATCAGTTATTATGTGGTATTTACTCATTGTAGGGTAGAAATATAATTTCTATGTGTGGAGACTATTTCATTGGCTGTTTAACCTACAATAATTTAAGTTTCTAAAATAAGTAGCATAATATAAGTCTGATGGTATAATGTATATAAAAAACCTAAGGAGTACATAAAAATGTTCTGAATTTTTGAATAATGTTTAAAATTAACTACATTATTTATCATTAATTAAATTAAAAGCAGCAAAGAGTTTAATAATTATTTAATAAGTATTTTCAAGATATAATCAAGTTAAGTTAAGCTAAATTTCAAAAATAAATAGTTTTAAGCTAGATTATTAAAATTAGTTCAAAGCAAAAAATGGATAAAGAACAACAGTTTTATAATGTTTGCATTCCAACATTGATTACAAAAAAAGTTCAATATCTGTTACTGATTAACAACTATTATATTATGTTATATTAAAATTATATTTCATTTTTATATACAAAGTCTTAAACGGTATAAAAGATTCATTAGTAACTTCATTAAAAACAGAATGGTTAGGAACACTATAACATATTTTTACAAATATTTGTGATGTTTTTTTCTATAAATATAATTATTAATGTTACTATTTTCTTTTTTTTTCTGATATTAAAAGATTATATTTGAATTTCATCTATTGTTATTGACATATAGAAAGCTTCTTAATTATATAATATTCTAAAGAAAGCAGTAATTAAATGGAGTTACACTGCATTATTTTTGGTAGGAATAACTTTCTTTAAATTACACTTTAATTGGTTATTAATTTAAATGAGTCAGCTTTAAAGCTTTTAGTGGCATTATTTAATTACAAATAATTCTTCTCCTAATTAGTAAAGGTGACTTTCGTTTTCTGTGTTTTCCATTACTATAATGTTTTAATACCGGATACGATTAAAAAAAAAAAAAAATGTCCAAGAAGGTTTGTTTCTTTCTCCCTTTCAGAATGCTACGGAAATGAGTTAAACAAGTTTCATTAAATAGATCCGATGCACGACCAGTTGCAACTTGTTTCTTTGCCACGAACTTTGAAACTCTCTCCCACATTCCCAAGATCTTCCAATTGAATAGATCTTCCAATTTTACAAAGGTAAACTGAGAACTGAGTGGACCGTAGGCGGCATCGTAGAAAAAACAAATGTACGTATTTATAAATGACCTGATACTATAATTGGCTGTTCCTCGTATATCTCAAATAACTCGTATGTTGGGGAACTCATATCCGGAGGTACCACTATATTTCTTATAATTCCTTATTACTTTTGTTTGTCATCATTTAATATTAATAATTTAACGCAATTTAGTAAAATAAAAGATTATTTTAAATTGTGTACTAATCTCCTTTTTGGTACTCAGGTGTTTTTATTCTTTTCTTCTTTCTTTCCAAACATTTATACAAACAACAAAAATAAGTTCACATATGTTGATTACATAGTAATTTAATTAATAAAATCACTTTTAAACTGCTAAATATAACAATTTTTTTCTAAACTTTGATTAAAAACGTCATCTTGGCTTACAGCCATAAAACACCAATGACACCAAGATGACTTAAAACAGTGTAAAAGAGATTTGTCTCTTAATTAAGCCAGTGTTGATGCAATGAACAGGAAATAATCATTAACTACATACAGATCTGTTAATATTTTTGTGACTTTTTATGCAACAAACAAATTATATAGAATCGATATTAATTCTAAAAAAAAATTTGTAAATAGGTATTTTTATTATTATATTATAGAAAACAAAACATAGAATTAATACACTACTTGTGGAACCTAGTAATTGACTTTCTAGTTCGGTCAATATTATCGATAAAAATGTTTTATATTTTAAAAAAAAATTGCATTGGTGTACACCCAAATTTACTAAAAGTAAATATATTATGAAGCTAATTTACAAGGTATTTAATTCAATGTTTCTTTTTAATACAGTTATCTTCTATTTTTTTTAATTTTAACGAGAATGTAACTCTTGTCTTATGAGACAGCCTAATAAAAAAAAAAATCAAATGAATCACCATGACTAATAATTAAAACTGGAGTCGTTTTGTAATATTTCAAGTTAATTTTCAATATGTTGCAAATGTATATGGTATTTTTTACATAGTTAATTATCATAATTTCAATGAGTTTGTAAAAAAACAAAGAAATAATAATACATTTGATTCCATTGAACCATTTGTTTAAAGGTTTATTTACATAATTAATTATTTTTCATCTACGTTTTATTCTATGTCATGTAATAGTTGTGTAATTTTTTACTTAATTATCTTAATATGCAAATTAACTTAATTCATTTGCATTATTAATTAAAGGAATAATTTGGGAAATAATTAAATCTATTTACTCACCGGTTATGCAAGCAGTAATTGTGTGGTATTTACTCATGATTAGAAAGGTGATGATAATGACTTTTCTATTATAACCTTTAAGCATGATTCTTAAGCAATATATTTTTAAGCCATTGGCGTTGGCATAGCTTCTTTGAAAAGCTATGTGGTCGTCGATATACCTACAACACATGTGCGGTTTATGTAAGCTCTCTTCAGCATCTTCACATACAAGAGATACTAGTTAGTGAATATCACTCTAAAGTGCAATAATATCCTTTTTCTTTACTATTCCAAAGGATTATACTTTTTTTGGTTTTAGAAATAGGAATATATCAAAAAATGTAAGACGTAAATCATATTAAGAACTGAAAAAAGGAATGAATTACTGGGTCACTAATCAGTGAAATCTGGAGTGGCCTACACTCAATTTTACTATAAATAAACATATCGTACTTTTTAGGTATATAATAAATAATGTTCTATTTAGGTATAATATAAATGTTTAAATGGGAGATGTTTATTAGTCATTCATTCTTGGAGGTAGTACAGATAGTGCTTGATCCACTTATCAATATATATGCTTACTTTTGTATATCGCACCAATGATGCATATAATATCATTAGTCTGAGGTAATATGGAAAAACAAACATAAGTCTTCACACAAATGATGTTTTATTCAGGAACAACAATAACGCGTTTTGAGCACTTTGTGTTCCTCATCATCAGGAATACACTAGAATACAAATTATATCTAATTAGTTACAAAATTAGGTATAATTTAGGGGTCAGGCTAGTTGAGTAGCCTAGTGGGTTCGATCCCCACCTGGCCCTCGATTTATTCACGCGGGAGGTGAATAAATCTGAGCACATCGTCCCTCGGAGAAGGACGTTAAACTGTCGGTCCCGAGCCTGTACGATGTCAGGTACTCATTAAAGATCCCTACTCTAGATACACTTGAGTTAGGCAAAATTTAGGACTCCCACTGTAGAATCAATCTTCATTGTGTGGTATCACAAAGGGCCAATGCTTGGCTTATGTGTGTTCTCTTGTGGGACTACCACTGCAACCTAACCTAACCTAACCTAGATATAATTTGTATTCTAGTGTCTTCGTGATGATGATGAAAACAAAGTGTTTGAAACGCGTTGTTGTTGTTGAATAAAACTTCATTTGTGTGGAGACTTTTGTTTGTTTATCCATCTTACCTCAGAATGAGTAAATACCACACAATTACGGATTGCACAACTGATAAGTTAATATCCTTAGTATAAATACAGCAGTAATAACATTTTTGAAAAGGCAGAGTAAAGATTTACTATTTCATGTTAAGAAATAGAGCAGTATAATATAAATACATTATTAAATCTATACCGCGGGCCGTATGTTTGACACCTGTGACTTACATAGTTTATCTGACCTCCTTCTATTTTGAAGATTTATGACAATGTTTCTCATTGAAAATTTTGATAATATTTCTATTTTGTCTAAAAATTTTCAGAAACAAGTCAAAAAAATGTCATTTTCAGATAATTTTTTTATCTTAAAAAAAAAGATATAGGATAAAATCATTTATTATTTTTCAAAAAATATTTTCAAGTTTGGATTATGTTTCACATATTTGGCCTTTTATAAAATTATTATACTGGGAATTTTATGATGCGCTGTTATATGAATTAGATTTAATAATATAAATACAGCAGTAATAAGATTTTTGAAAAGGCAGAGTAAAGATTTTATGTTAAGAAATAATCCGCTACAGGAGAACATTACTTAGAGCATTTTGTTAGACAGTTCCAATCCATCATAACATGGAAAGCATCAGAAATCTATGATCATTGCCACTAATTTTTTTACATATCATATTAAATTATAAAGCGAATATGAAGTTTGGGTTACGAAATAGACTTTTACAGCAGAACATGGCTTTTATTCCAATAGCCAGTGGATCACTTACATCAGGGGTGTCAAACTCATTTCGGCCTGGGGGCCGAATACAGCTTATTTTGACCTCAAGCGGGCCGTGCCAGCAAGCTAATTACAAAATTACATAGAACTAACAATAAGTCTACCTTTTTCTTTGTATCAGTCAGTAATACTAATAAATAGTACAAAGAAGAGTAAGTCAACTATAAAAATCTTTATTAAAATCCGATACTCTATTATCCATTTTGCTGGTCAAGGTGCGAGGACAAAGGAAAAGTGGATAATATGTACATCACGTACTAAAATACTGGTGGGTAATATAAGAACTGCAGGTTTTTAAGAAATTTAGAGTAAACTGCTTTTTTTTTTATAATAAAAAAATGGGATTGAACTCCCAGGTGGGCCGGATCCGGCCCGCGGGCCGTATGTTTGACACCTGTCACTTACATAGTTTATCTGACCTCCTTCTATTTTGAAGATTTATGACAATGTTTCTCATTGAAAATTTTGATAATATTTCTATTTTGTCTAAAAATTTTCAGAAATAAATAAAAAAAAATGTCGTTTTGAGATAATTTTTTATCTTAAAAAAAAAGATATAGGATAAAATCATTTATTATTTTTCAAAAAACATTTTCAAGTTTGGATTATGTTTCACATATTTAGCCTTTTATAAAATTATTATACTGGGCATTTTATGGCGCGCTGTTATATGAATTAGATTTAACAATTAAAAAATCACTTTTCTTTCCTTTTGTCAAAAATCATAAAAATTCAATATACACTAAATGTTACGAATTCTAAATGTTACCGAGGTTTGACTTTATTATGTCTAACAATCTGACATTTAGGTTAAATCCTATAAGATGTACATATCAAGTATTAGGACTTAAACGTCTTATTCATCACTTCAAAGATTCAAAGTATAATTATTTTTGATTTTGATTCTATTAATCATTAATATGCTATACTAGTGATGCTGATTACAGCAAATGCTGTCACCTATCCAAGTGTTAATCATCCCCAATGTTGCTTTACTTATGCTATCTTATGTAAGCCAGTATATCCAGAACGACTACGGGCTATGGTGATATGTGTAGTCGTTGGTTACATTTTTGAAATGTATTTTCTAAAAAAAATTGAATTTTTTTTTGCTTCATTACCATCCGCTAAATTGGAGCATCATAAAAGTTTAAAAAGTTCAACTATATATCATTATTAACATTTCTTGTCTTACAGATATATGTTGGAAATTAATGTGATTCCAACATCAGTCGCTAATCGGTCTAGTATTGCACCAATTGAGGGATGCTTGTAATTAAGTTAATTAGCTGCGATCATGCTTCACTGGAACTGGCTTGTTATATGAGAGATTTGACAATTAACTTGACAAAGGGAGCCTCCTTTATCAACACACACAGATTAGAATGATATATATATATATATATATATATATATATATATATATATATATCATATATCATATACATATATCATATATATATATATATATATATTTATATAACTTTAAATTACACAAAGCTCGACACTGAAAAGAGAATAAAAAGAACACTTACAGAATTCAATATTTCGAACTGTTGTTCGTCATCAGGAGAGTAGACTAGAAGAGAGGACGAAGTGAGAGAGATCTCCCCACGTCGAAGAACGGGGCGCGAATCATATATATATCATATATATATGTAATTAAAGTTACAGCTAGAGAACACAAGAAAAAGGACGAACACTCACAAATCTCGATAATTTCGGCGTCTTGCCGTCTTCAGGAGAGTAGAAAGAAAGAAAATAAAAGGAGTAATAATGAAGAAACGGAGACGTAAATGCGTCCACTGGCCGATGTAAACTTATATATATATATATAAATACAAGATTTTACATAAACAAGTGAAATAACAATCAATGATCAAACATATTCTGTTTCATATTGTGGTTTGATCATATGTATTACGTATTGACCTTTAAACCCCAGTAAGAAAATCAGAATATAACTATTATCTTTCAAACAAGACAAATGGTCTTCGTCAGAGTTTCACTACTATTGAACCAAAACCACTTGTTTTCGTTGAAAGATCTTAGCCATTTGTTTCATTGTCCTAGTGTGGTTTATATGTTGGTTTTTATTTCACCTTCTTCAAGTGAAATTTTCCTACAGTGTATATTTTATATATTCGTATATATGTGGAGATGTATCATCAAACATTTTTGTGAAATTATTACAAATTGTGACACATAACTGATTTTAATAAAATTAGAAATGAAGCCCTCGTTAATTAAAAGACTGTGGCATAGAGAAGGCGGAACATACTCGTACCTGTTTACCTTATAATGTGAATACTACATGAATCTTCCTCTTTTCATCTATATAAATTCTCCTTTTTCTTTATCCAAAACTGTGTTTTATAAAGTTTTTTTTTTCTTTTAATTTGTTCCCTAAGAATTTAATTGTAATAAAAGACAGCCCAAAAATGGAAGTCCATGTTTCCTTTTTCTTGACTTCAGAAACAGAGATGGAAACCGCAAAACAACGTTTTGTCTAAACTACGCAAAAGAAACATTTTTAAAACAATATAAACAAAAAAAATTTTGTATTTATAACTTTTTACTAGGCACTTTGATAGCTTGGCCAGCATGTTTCTCTACGTTGTTACTGAGATGTGCAATTCCTTACTTTTTTACTTACTATAAGTAAAGTGTAGTGATCGTGAAAAAATTCGATTTCGAGATTGTGAAGGATTTATATGTTTTGAGGTCCCAGAAGTCGCTTCATGATGTTTTTTCGATGATGTCTGTGAGTGGATGGGTTAGTATGTTAGCATTGCTTGTTTTTTATTGTTTAAACCGATCTCCTAGCGGGTAATAATGTCAGCCGTTAACCAGCTTTTTGTTTCATCGGTGAATTCTAACATATTCTACACATTGAGAGTGCTAAATTTCGTTTAACTCAAATGCATTTCAAGTAGGGATCTTTAACGAGTACCTGACATCATATAGGCTCGGAACCGAGAGCTTAACATCCTCTCTAAGGGATGACGTACTCAGATAGATTTATTCAAGCCCTCTCGCGTGAATAAATCGAGGACCATGTGGGAATCGAACCCACATCGGACTACCACCACAGAGGCAAGTACGCTAACCACTGAGTTAACCTGGCCCCTGTGTAATGTCTTAACCCTTGGTTCTTTGTGCATTCCAGATTTTATATAGTTGATAAATAGAGACTATCACGGCCTTCATAACTATAGATGTCGATTTTTCTATTAAATATTTTTTTTTTTAATTTAACTACGTGAAGTAGAAAGTAATGTATCTTTTACTCTCATTACTTTTGAAGGTGTTAATTATTGGAAAATAATTTCCTCGTCTCTCTACTTCTAAGAGTCACATAAGGTTATATACGCCCCTTGAAGAGGACTAAACAATATTAAAATGTCGGTTCTTCGGTTAGGACAGACTTGGAGATTCGCCAAAACTTTAAATCATTTCAACACTTTTGGCTGCAGTCCTCTCCTGATAAGAAGCATTCATGTAAATTTCATCCTTCAACAATGAGATAAGCTTCACATGCATGGGGTTTTTTTTTCCTTCATAGATGGAGTTCTCTAGCGGTTAATTGAATAAATGTATGATTCCATTATTTGTAGCTAACCAATGGTTTAAACAACGCTCAAACTCTTTATATATTTTTACTTTTTTGCATGTTTTGAATCATAGTTGTGTAGATGGAGTCGGGCCTTATTTTCGACCTTGTGGAATCGGAGTCAGACTCGGGAGAAATCAGCTGTGACTCCGACTCCTTCATTTAACTCTTTCACTCCTGTCAAACAGTAATACTTCATGTTCTTGAAGGCTGAATTTCAAAACATGATTTTTTTACCTTGCGCAAAATTTTTTTTTGAAGAACCTAAAATTTCCATCCTTTTTTTTGTGATCAGGTATACGTATAAGTGTAATTCAATGAATATTACCATGCACAACAGTGCATGTCGTAAATAGCAGTTCTGGACCAGAGGCCCAGTACTGCTAGATACTCATCCTGCTGTTTTTGTTGGGTCAGTAAACATTGTCATGAATGGGGTAGTCAGTCTGTCAGGGAATGGTGTCGTCTTCGTGGTCGTATGGTCTTCAGGCTTTGCATTCTCTGATGTACTGTATACTTTTGAAGTCATGTGGTCGTCATTTTTAGCTTCAGTAGGAAGCTTTGAGGCTAGTGGGATTAGAAAGGAATGGGAGTTGGATTTAGATCCCAAACAAGGAGAGTCGGATGGGTTGACAGTTTTTTGCCTGCATTACTGGCAAGTCGAGCAATGTAGGAATAAATAGATTCCAAACCCAAATCATGTTGAATATCAACATTTCTGGTGTACCATGGAGCCCTAGCTATAAGGCGGGCACATTTATTCTGTACTATTTGGATGCAGTTCTTGTTCATGGACGCTGCTCCAAACCAGACTGAGCATCCACATGTCATAGTAAATATTAAAAGTAGGCTTCAGAACTTTGAAAAATAAGTTTCGACTTTTTATTTTCAGTAATAATATAATTAATACTATATTTAAAGTTTCTTTATGAGAATAGTAAACACATAACCCTTTCTTCACTCTGCAACCGATGATGAAGAGTCCATTCTAAGTACTGAAGTGCCCGTTGTGATAAGCTGTCAAAGTCAACCTCCTACATCTCAATGAACTTTGATGTTATGTGTGTGAAATCAGTGTTTTATGTCTGCTTGATAATTTATTGTTCATAATTGAAAATGATTAATCACTCTAAAGTGATTTATTTCGCTATTTAAAAGACATTTATTGTTGGATGTGTAAGGAGTATTCGTGCAGTTAGGCTTTGTACAAGAAGGTTAGAATTGATTGGTTTTTCAAGCTCTCATTTTGCCAATAATGGAGTGCTGAGTGACTCTATTGATTCCCAGTTCGGGACCCTTTTGAATATTCACATTCCTGGCATATTAGAGCGAACCCCCCCCCCCCCCCCCCCCACTAACAGTGGACTACTTGGCATTCCTATTAGAGTTTGCATTGTGAACAAAATCAAACAGTTGTAAATTATGATAGTACTAACTATGAACGTTTTAAAATCACAGCACAAATAGCTTGCGTGATTACACCTCTGGGGAGTAAGTTAGACTAAATGTAAGAAACAACTCGTAAGAAATGGAAGCCAAATAATAAATGTGCTACATTTTCCAACCCTAGAAAACCACTAAAAGGTAAACCCTTATAAATGTAGGCATTGTATGACAAACAAACATTTTCAACTCCTTTTTTTTTTTTTTTATCGCAAACTCGTTAAAGTTTAACCCGTTACAACATATCATCCATTCCTGTTCCTAGCATCTCAATACAAGGGAAACTGGTCATAGTTAGCAGACCATCTAACTAACATGGTTGCTTTGTAATTGCGCTTTAATTTGTTTAGTTTCTCAGTAACCACCAGCATAGTTTTATATTCCTTCTTCCTTTTTGTAATATTTATACATTTTTTTTTTTTGATATAAATTGTTACAATAATAACAATATGTAAATTAGTATTTCAAACAATTAGTACACTAATATATATTGTAATTTTTCATAATATATATATATATATATATATGTATATATATTAGGAAAAATTACAATATATATATATAACAAGATTTTACATAAACATGTGAAATAACAATCAATGATCAAACCACAATATAGAGTAGAAAAAAAAGACTAAGATTTTTTTTCTTAGCAACAAGCGGTCTTCGTCAGAGTCAAAAACCCTCAGCTGTGCTTTTTTAGTCATTTTTTTTCATTTTGTATTGTTGTTTGATTATATATATATTAGAAAAATACTGAACGGTCCAAAACGGACAGATAAATAAATGAAAAAGACAACACATAGAAGAAACGAGAAGACTTACTGTATCAATATTTTGAACTGAAGTTTGTTATCAGGAAGAGAGTAGAAAGGAAGAAGAAGAGGTACGTGTGTCCAAGTGTGCCTGAACTCCTGAACGCACATATCTCTTCTTCTTCTTTCCCACTACTCTTCTACTCTCTTCTTGATGACGAACTTCAGTTCAAAATATTGATCCAGTAAGTCTTCTCGTTTCTTGCATGTGTAAAACTTTTTCATTTATATATAATATATATATATGTAAATTAATATATTATAATTTATATTTATATTTGTAATTTATATGTAAATTAATAATCAACAATAACTCTTGATATAATCTATGAATTAAACAACCACAATAAACAAATATAAATTAATTACAATTAATTAATTTTAATTAATTAAGTAATTAATTAATTAATTAATTAATTAATTAATTAATTACAATGCTCTAAGGCATTGTTGTAATCTTCTAGGTTGTTTTAACGAAAGGCCTTAGAGCATTGTAATTAATTTATATTTGTTTATTGTGATTTTTAATATTTTTAATCTATCTATCTATCTATATATATATATATATATTATATATATATATATATATATATATATATATATATATTTAATTATATATTATAAAGATTTCACATAAACACGTGAAAAAACAATCAATGATCAAACCACAATAAGAAAATGGGAAAACAAGACTAAGATCTTTCAACCGTAACAAGCGGTCTTCGTCAGAGTCAAAAACCCAACTGACGAAGGTTTTTGACTCTGACGTAGACCGCTTGTTACGGTTGAAATATCTTAGTCTTGTTTTCCCATTTTCTTATTGTGGTTTGATCATTGATATATATATATATATATATAATATAAAAGATTTCACATAAACACATGAAACAACAATCAATGATTAAACCACAATAAGAATGGGAAAACAAGACTAAGATCTTTCAACCGTAACAAGCGGTCTTCGTCAGAGTCAAAAACCCAACTGAACCCAAAGTTGGGTTTTTGACTCTGACGAAGACCGCTTGTTACGGTTGAAAGATCTTAGTCTTGTTTTCCCATTCTTATTGTGGTTTAATCATTGATATATATATATATGCGGTCTTCGTCAGAGTGAAAAACCCTCAGTTGGGTTTTTGACTCTGACGTAGACCGCTTGTTACGGTTGAAAGATCTTAGTCTTGTTTTCCCATTTCTTATTGTGGTTTGATCATTGATTGTTGTTTCACGTGTTTATGTGAAATCTTTATATATATATATATATATATATATATATATATATATATATTATTTCTTCACCACTACTATAAAATCAATATGTACCAAAGCCATGGTTTGTATGTTATCTGAGTTCTTATGATGGATATCAGCGTATATATTTTTATATCCATCTTAATTATATAACTTTTATAAATTTATTTAATATATATTAATTATTAATATATATTATAATATATATTAATTATATATTGATCTATATTAATAAATAGAAAAAATCGAAAGATGAGAATTAACTATAATAATAGATTTAAGAGCGCAGAGGTAGAAGGAGAGATTTGTGGTAGAAAGTAGGTTAAGGTTCTGACATTGTGGGAATGCAGGTCTGATTGATTGAGCCCCCCGAGGCATTTAAGGAATCTTTTACATAAGAACACATCCCTTCTAATCTTACAATTTATATTCAGTACAAGACTTTCAGTAAGCTTCTGAAATGTGATTGACACCTATTCTACGATATATGATATCATTCAACTATCTTTTCATTATTCCATAAAATAAATGGAAATCGTGTCTAGTTTAAAAAAAAAATACCAACAAATAATCTTTTGTTGCACAACATAGTTGTATACTCTAAACAATTAAAAGTAGAGTGAACGATGTTTTTTGATTAATTAATCAGAACACTCGAAATTGACGCTACATAACAAAGTACTACTATACAAAACATTACTGCGACCGACCTGGACTTACGGACTTGAACTGTGGGGTTGTGCAAAAACCATCCAATATTCATAGAATAAAATCATTGCAATCTAAAATCCTCCGCACTAATCACAAATGCTCCGTACTACGTCAAAAACTACACCCTTCATAAAGACTTAAAAATTTCATTCATCCAAAACCTTGCCTTTGATCGTTATAAGTCATTTCACAACAACCTTTCCTCTCACCCAAATCCATTTGTACGAATCCTTGCTTCCTCACCTTCCCGAATTCCCCCAAGACGACTCAAGAGAAAATGGCCCAGGGATCTACTATTACAATAATATACTAAAAAAAACCAAAGTGAAAAGTTGAACCAGTGGGTTTCATTCTTTGCTCATGTGCATCGATGTCATTGTGTAAGCTATTACTACATATGCTTGTTACGCATAATATGCGTAGTTGTATATTTGTAAATAAAGATTATTAAAAAAAAATTAATCAAAAAAGTTACATAATTATGTAACATTTACTGTATTTTACATGAGTTAGAAATAAATAAAGAAGATTTAAACCAACTTTACTATGTACAAATAATTATAATTGTTTTAAAACTCGGTTCCACAACGAGAAGAACATTATTGAATGGTATTTATTCAAACTTTTTTTGATCGGCTTTAATAGCTGTAACCTCAAAAAAGAAAGGATTTGAATAACATAATCTAAACAGGTTGAAGCAGAGTTTTTCAAACTTTTTTCGACTCGGAACCCTTTTTGCTTCAGTAACTTTCCCAGGAACCTCTGATTCTTATGATTGCATACAATCATAACATAAATATTTTCGTATGCTTTTATAAATAGTATGTATGTTTACAAAAAAAAAAAACAATTAAAAACTAATGTTACTGCAGTGCGTATTTTTTGAAGAAAAATTCAAAACTAAAAGATTTTAATTTTTTTTATCTTCCACAAGTATATAACACATGAAAGAGAATTATTAGCAGCTTTAACACAAAGTTTATTTTGTAATCATTTTTTGATTTTATAGTTGATAGTTTGATTCTCAAGTCAGATAGAGCATTAAGTCTACTTTGTACTTAGTTTTTAAGGCAGTATAAAAGGAAAATCCTGTTTTATATAAGTAGGTAATGGGAAGTGGCAGCAATGTGTCAAGTGCTATTTTTTTCAAAAACTGACTAGTGATTCATCCTAAATATGAATAAAATTTTGGCCACTTCTACTTATATGTATAAGTATTATTCCGATTCATGAATCACAAGAAACACAGAATAAATCCACAACCACTAAAGAAAAGTTTCCTCTCAATGTTTTTCGCGGAACCCCAGACAGTCCGATAAAGGACCCCTGGGTTCCGGGGAACCCACTTTGGAAATATCTGTGTTAGATGATAAAATTCGATTATAAGTTAAAGCCAAATTAATGTTAATTCTAAAGGTTTCTATATGTTTAGAAAAAAAAAAGTAAAAACTATTCTGAAAAACACCAACATTAATTGCTAAATTCTTATCTACAAATGAATAAAAATTTGAAAAAGAATTAGACTTGATTTGAACAAAAATTAACAAAAATTTGAAAAAAAATTTGACTAGATAAAGACGATGAATGTGACAATCAATTTATCGAACAGGTTGTGTAGATGCTAGTATTCACAATCTTTGATTAATCAAATTAATATTAAACACAAAAATGGGTTTCATAGTGTAGTTGTGCTGTATAGTTTGAGAGGAATTGTGTATAATGGGAAAGTCACTTGTTTTAGAAAAATGTGTTTTAAACAACATTTTTTTCTGCTATACAGCTTATATTCTTCGTCATTAACTTTATAGTCTTACCTATAACAATAATAATGTAATATAAATTTGTTTTAGTTTCAAAAACTACTGAAGAACTGAGACTGGAGTGGAAGAATTTGAACCCTGTCATCATGGGCAAAGGGTTAAAGATGCCGCAGTTTGAAATTGACCGAATCATTCCATCTGATTGTCAGGAATCCTTTCAAATTGGTATGTATTTAATACGGAAAAGTCTGGTAAAGCGAGTTTTGAGGTTATGTGTGGTATAATTAACCAGAAGGGTTACTTGTGTGCTAGTTTGATTCTGGCTCCAGCCCAAAAGGAGTGTTATTGACTTCAAATAACTTACGTCCAGAAAGGTCTTAACCAATCGAGTTGAGAATTTACTACAATGTTTTTAACTCTTAACTATTAAAGCTTCTTCTACAAAATCATATCAGGTCTTTGAAGTATACTTCAATAAAACTTAATTCATGTAACAATAATGCAAATACAAAATATAAAACAACACAAATCTTTAAAGTCGGAAACAAATACCAATATTTACAAAGTTACGAAATTTAAACTTGAATACATGCATATTATTATTAGCAATGAGGTTAGTGTGATTTATATTATTAATATGACAAACCGTCATACCTCGTAAGATGATGTTAGAGTCGTTGAAGCGCTTACGAACGTTGTCCATCTTCGATCGCAACTAATCTACTGAGCTGTTAAAAAGAGGGTTGGTTATCTGTTAAATCCACTGCTATCCTGATATTATTACATTGATTTCATTTATACTCGTAGCAGCTCAGTAGGTTTGTTGCGATTGAAGATGGACAACGTTCGAAAGCCAACGACTCCGAGGTCATCTTACGAGGTATGACGGTTTGCCATATTAATAATATAAATTTTAAATTGAGTTAATATCGTTTTATATGTTCATGTATTTGAAGTAATCAAATTTTTTTTATAACTTGATGACCAATGAAAGACAAATCTATATATCTACAAATATAAATCAAGATATATTATAATGCATTTCAGATTTTAATGGTTTCTTAGTTTATAATATACATGGTAAGGTTTCTTGTCGAGGGTCATGACTGTCATGTTGTTGTTTTCCTATGTCCTGACTCAGCATGATCTCAGCCTGATGATTTCAGACTGATGTCGAAACATAGAAGCAGTAGATATACTAACTAAGTGCTGTATAATCAGGACTCTCAACAAGAAATATAAGAGGATCTTATAAAAGATTTAAGAATAATGAATCGAAAACCGATCTTTAAGAACCAACAAAAACCACTAAAACAAAATATAAATGGGACATTTCTATGGAGTAAGACCAACGACAAGGACTAGGTTAGCTCATTGGTTAAAGTACACGCCTATGGGCTGGTAGTCCGGGGCTTGATCCCCACCTGGCTCTCGATTTATTCACGTGGGAGGTGAATAAATCTGAGTATGTCATCCCTCGGAAAGGAAGTTGTATGTATGTTGAAAAACAATAAATGTGTATTTTTCGAATACAAATTCAAAACTAAAAGATTTTAATTTTCATATTTTCCACAAGTGCATAACACATAAAACAAAAATACTAGCAATTTTAACACAGAGTTTGTTTTGTAATCATTTTTGGTTTTATAGTAGAAGTTTGATTTTCAAGTTAGCCCCAGAATTAAGTCTACTTCGGTATTTGGTTTCTATGGTAGTTTAAAGGGAAAATCCAGTTTCACATAAGTAGGTAGCAATGCGTTCACATATGCCAGCAATGTGTGAAGTACTACGAGTACTTTTGCAATAGCGGGAAATTCGGGAATCAGATAGTTCAAAAAACTGACTAGTGATTCATCCTAAATATGAATAAAATTAGACCACTTCTACTTATGGGTATATCAATGATCAAACTACAATAAGAAATGGGAAAACAAGACTAGGATCTTTCAACCGTAACAAGCGGTCTTCGTCAGAGTTAAAAAACCAACTCTGACGAAGACTGCTTGTTACGGTTGAAAAATCTTAGTCTTGTTTTCCCATTTCATATTGTGGTTTGATCATTAATTGTTATTTCACGCGTTTATGTGAAATCTTCTTATTTATGGGTATATGTAGATATAAACATTTTTCGGTTTCATGATTCACAACAAATATAGAATAAATCCATACTTACAAAAAAAAATTTTAGAATAATGTTTTATACTAAAAATTTTTCATGTAACCCCAGACAGTCTGTTAAGGAATCCCTCGGTTCCACGGAACCCACTTTGGGGGCCTCAGGCTTAGTGAAAGAACTAAGCATAAGCATAAACTATGCTAAGAACCAATAGCATAAATAATAAAACATTACGAATAAAAAAATAATTGGTATGGCACCAATTAATAATGATCAAACAGTTTTAAAAGTATGATTGAAGCAAATAGAAGTATTTTGATTTCTAATAAACATTCATAGGACTAATGTCTACTTAATTTGTTGTCAATATAAAATTTAATTTTTAAATTGAAATCGTGGTTGAAGATTCATTTTTATTATAAAGTGCTATCGAGTTCACGTTTACTGTGTTAGTCATTTCAAAGTTTCGACTTACTTTATCAACGAACAACTCATTTATTTAACGAGTTTCAAATTAAATATTCAAGAATTGAACGTTTTCTTCAGAGAGTTGATGGTTGATGAGAAACACTATTCCTTAGAGCTAAGTAGAATGCAAAATAATTTCTAAAAGCTGTGTCCTTTTTGAAGAAGTTTAATGTTTGTTTTTAGTTTTGTTTAACATTTATCAGTTAAGTTTTAAAAGTTTTAACTAATGGATCTGATGAGAGTAGGAAACATTCAGTCTGTTATAATGAATAATAAAAAAAAAGATTTTTATTTGTTAGTGGAATGATTTCAAAAATGATATATAAAGGCACTTTTTTTGGGACAAACATTGATTAGTGAAGCTACACTATAAAAAACTATATTTCTAGAGATGAAAGACATAAAATCATAATAGGAGACACATACCTTTTTATTTAGTTGTGATATGACTCTGACGATGACCGCTTGTTACGGCTGAAAGATCTTAGTCTTGTTTTCTTATTTCTTATTTGTGGTTTTATCATTAATTGTTTCACGTGTTTATGTGAAATATATATATATATATATATATATATATATATCAATGATCAAACCACAATAAGAAATGGGAAAACAAGACTAAGATCTTTCAACTGTAACAAGCGGTCTTCGTCAGAGTCAAAAACCCAACTGACTCTGACGAAGACCGCTTGTTACGGTTGAAAGATCTTAGTCTTGTTTTCCCATTTCTTATTGTGGTTTGATCATTGATTGTTATTTCACGTGTTTATGTGAAATCTTTATATATATATATATATATATATATATACAGTCGTTATCAGCCTTTGGAGCGATTCACATGTATTCCTGAAGACGAGGACATCGAAATATAGTAGTGAGTTCAGTGATTTCTTTTCTATGTGTTCTTTTTAAATTCTAGTTTATATATATATTCGTTCAAAATTCGAAAAAAACTATCCAAACTGGACGCAAATCAGCTCAAATCGAAGAAAAGCAACCCAAAGAGAAAGAGACACACTTACAAACTCAAATTTTCGGATGATCCGTGAAAATCATCGATTTTCTCTTTTAGGAGGAAAGAGAATGGGCGACCAAGCACGTCGGAGACATCTGTTTCATCGGAACAGATCATCCGAAATTTTGAGTTTGTAAGTGTGTCTCTTTCTCTGTGTGTTGCTTTTCTTCATTTTTGGGCTGATATATATATATATTTCCATGTATTTGGGGAGCAGGCCTTCATTTATCGTTATATATAAAACCATGGGCTCAGAATAAAGATATGAACACGCTTATAGTCTCTAATTTTCGGCTGAACCGTCATAAGAGAGTTGATAGGGGCACCAAGGGCACTTCGGAAGTGACGGTTGGAGACCAACAGTGTTTTCACACGCGTGCCCGTTTCAGGAAAAGCAAGAATAGGTGAAGAGCTGAGAAGTAATAAGTTAAATTAGTTTGTGCATTTGTATTACGTGTTCTTTTTTATAGAACGTGTGTTCTGTTTGTTTATAGTTTTATTTGAAGCGTCTGTTGTCTGTTGTCCTTTGTGGATCGTTTTGCTATTGACATTTTATTCTTCCCATCCAAGAAATGTTAGAATTAGTGTTTTTAGAAATATGTTTTTGAGGGCGTTAAGAGTGTGCTCTCCTGATGATTCCTTAATGAAGAGATTAACATTAGGTCAATTGCCCTGTCGTTAAAATAGCCCTCCTCTTATATCGATTTAGCTTTAAAGGATGCTAAAAAAACTTTCTCTAATAATTCAACGAAATAAAATAAAATGAAACAGTCCATAAGCCTTTAGATCTAAATTGTAATGAAAGCAGCAGAAAGATAGACACAGACCTAACTAACTTTTACATTTCGACAAACGTCTTCATATAAAACTTGATTTGCCGCCCTGCTTTCTTGCAGAACACCTTCATCTCCCTTTGACGAGAAATTGGCGAAATATAAAAGTGAGTCATATCTGTGACTGTCTTGTATGTTGATTTCATTATAATAAAAGTCTGACAATTGCCTTAAAAATGACTATGAGTGAGCATTGAGTGAAATGAGGGATTCAGAAACACAAGTCAGTATTTCAGATGAAATCATATATTCTTCCATAATATGAATGCTTTAATCTTGTTGAATAAACCTTAATAAGCGAAATCTAGTATATAAAACCTAATAACTGTCTTGTCAGCTAAAATTATTTACTTTCACAAATAATGATATTGTTAATTTTAAATATTTTTAAAGTAAATTTGTTTAGCGCTAAAAGCTTGCAGGTAAATTAAATCTATTTTTCTACCTCATTTAACGTGAAAAAAAAAAGTAATGGACTTAGCTTTTACAGTGCTCTCTCTGGCGTGTAATTTTAAAGGAGACTCTTTGTTGAAGTGCGTAGTAAACAAGGTGAGAAAAAAAAACCTATTTACACTAAATGAATTATGAAGATTGTGAGATAAAGGAATTTAATTAGAATTATATGATTTTTTTTTGAAATTTAGTAATTAAAGTACATTTATCTTGAAGTTAGAATTTTAGGAAAAAAATTTTGTTTTAAAATGCAAATCCTTGTAGATTTCTCATAAAGAAAAAATTCTGCGGGTGTCTATATTGATACATTTTAATAATAACTTAATTAATGATATAACGTAATGATACATATCATATTAAGTTATTAATATGATATGTGAAAGAATATAATTGTTACATGTAAAAAATCAGTACCAATGATCATATATGTCAGTTAAACATTCTAATATCTGATAAAATTTAAATTTGCTTTTTATATAATATTTCTTTACGCCAGTAGTGTAATTTCTTTTGAGTATTTCAAAGTTTTCATACATTTCTTTTATCATAGTGAGTCAATTGGGTTTTTTTTTTTTTTTTTTTCAGGAAACTACAGTTGTTTGGTAGCAGAGTTTTACCTAAGCAGATCAGTGGGCTTTCACCTGGTTCAGAGTTACCTGCCGACAATACTCATCGTAGTCATTTCTTGGGTGTCCTTTTGGATGGATGTTGACTCAGTACCAGGAAGGACCACTCTTGGAGTAACTACCCTTTTGGCGGTCTCATCTCAATCCTCAGGTAACAAATCTATGCAATAGTGTTTCAAAATGATTCATCAAACAATAAATCAACTTGTTTTATTTTCATACTAACATTTTTTCAAATATAATCTTATAGGTATGTTCTCTAATCGGGATTCGGTCAATTTTCTAGGATAAAAAATCGAACTCTCGTTGCCAACGTTTCGGTTTTATTTAAAACCTTTTGCATAGACCTACTATGAAATAGTAGGCTTATGAAAAAAAGTTTTAAACAAAACTGAAACATTGGCAACGAGAGTTTGATTTTTTATCCTAGAAAATTGACCGAATCCCGATTAGAGGACATACCTATTCTATCGAACGGTCGATATATTATTGAATCTGATATATATAATCTTATAATTAAAAAAAAAATTTCTCTCGCATGATTTGAGTTGGGAATCTATTGATAGCTACATTAGTCGACTTGCCACGAATGAAGATAAAAAACTAACCACCCATCAAAATCTCTTTGTTCGGGAGCTGAATCCAACACCCAACCCTTTCCAACCCAACGAGTTCTAATAGCTCCCTTCCTGAGTTAAATATGACGACGTGATGACGTATAAATTATATAATACCACAGACAATGAAAAACCGCAAGACCATAGGACCAGAAATACGTCGTATGGTATTCCCTCACAGACTAACGTCTCCTTTCTTGACAATGTTTACTGACCTAAACAAAAACAGCAGTATGAGAATTTAGCAGTAGTAGCCCTCTGGTCAGGAGCTGCTAATTACGACGTGTACTGCTGTGAATGGAACTATTCATTGGTCATTGGACTCACATATTAATGAAAGAATATTAAAACAGACTAATAACCCTGAACACAACATACCCCAGCTAACATTAATCAAACACAACAATATAGGTCGCTTACTTTCATAAAAGGGTTATCAAAGCATCTTTGTAAGGTATTTAAAGGTATCAACAACAAAATTGTTTACAAAATTAAAAATAGTTTAAATTATAGTATTCGTTCGAAGAATCACCCATTAATTAATTAATAAATTTCTCTATAGTAATATTATATATTCATCTCCGTGTAAAAATGGTGATGCATTACATTGAGCAAACAAAGCAGTATTTAAAATACAGGTTAGCTCTACATAAATATGATATTAAATAAAAAAAAATATTATGTTTTAGCTTATTACTCAATTAACAATAGGCATAACTTTAATCTAGACGACACAAAGATTATAGATTACGAAAATAATAAAAATAATAGACTTATAAAAGAATTGAATCACTTTCAGAAAACAAAAAATCTATGTAATATAAAATATGGATACTGATAACCTAAGTAAAATATATAGTCTATTAATTAGTATTTACAAAATATTCTGGGGTTTCCAGTTTCCTTAAAGGAAACTGTAGTTTTCATGAGTTTTTTAAATTTTTTTTTATTTAGTCTGATTTAGAATGTTCGTAAAACTGTCGCTAGGAGCAGCTCTATAGATTATAGGCTGATTTGAATATAACGGATATTCTAACGTAGTGCAATCAGTTATTACGTAGTATTCACTCATTGTAGGGTAAAAAGCTAATGAAATGGTCTCCACATATACAAATTTAATCGTATAAACAACGCGTTTCGAACATGTAGTGTTCTTCTTCAGGCATTAACTACCGGTGAGTGTTTATGGTACAACTAGACACTTTGTGGTACAGTTGTACCACAGACACTCAGCCGTAGTTAATGCCTGAAGAAGAACACTACGTGTTCGAAACGCGTTGTTTATACGATTCAATTCTTATATGTAAAGACTATTTCATTAGCTTTTTATCCTACAAAGTATATGTAGTTATTTCCTTACAATAGCAAAATACCAAAGTAATTATGTATATGAAATAAATAATGTAAATTATAAACATTTTTTCATGTTATTGAATTTAAATTCTGAATTGATGTACCCCTGAAGATGCTTACAAGTATAGACGAAACGTCATCTTAAGAGAGTTGTATTATTTGAAGGTAAAACTAAAGCTCGATAAACAAGAAAAGTAGTGTTCAATATGTAGGGATAGTCGGGATAAAAAAAAACATTTAATTATAATCTTATATAAATATAATAACATAATGGTCACTTTATTAAATTATTATGCACCAATAATTTACAAGAACCCGACATTATATAGAATTTTTCGATATAATGCTATATCCGACCAATTCACATCCAAACAGTTCAAGGCTGTTGAGAATCGGTGGTCAAAAGCTCTCTTGAAAAACCCCATAACACAATTGACTTCCAATTTTTTTTTTATTCTTGAACATAATAGAATCCATTTAGGTCTGGAGTTGAAGGTAGAAAATCCTGTATTTTTAAGAAATAAACGAAAAAATAAAAGAGTTGACTTTGTGTTTTCATAAAATTATTTTATTTGATTATTTACGAATAAACAATTTTATAAAAAAAAATTAGTTTGGTTGGTTGTTTGGACCAAAAATATGGAAGATGGAACACACAATGATGTAGGTTAACAAATTACTTAAACATTAAAACACAAGCTTTTGGCTTGCATCAGCCATCATCAGGTAAAAAAATGAAATAAAAAAATAGAACAAATACCACTGTACTAACGACGTTTAACAACTGATTGGAGGGAGAAATGACAAAATATGCGGAATGGAGGGAGGAGTATGATATATTAGAAATAGGTAAAACCGTCATACCTCGTAAGATGATCATGGAGTTGGAGCGCTTTCGGACGTTGTCTATCTTCGATCGCAACAAACCTCGAAACATCGGTTTGTTGCGATCGAAGATAGACAACGTCAGAAAGCGCTCCAACTCCATGATCATCTTACGAGGTATGACGGTTTTACCTATTTCTAATATACAGTAATATACATCCAATGCACATACTAACCTCAGTGGTATTAACAATATGCATGTATAGTAAGATATATGGTTGGTTGTTTCGTGACCGAATGACTTGATTGTTTTTCCTGTATGGAGTACTAGGAGGGGGGAGTTTGGAGTTCTAGGTTTCATGATCTAGGTACATAACTTTGATTAGAGCAGAAAACCTACAACCCCATAAGGTTATTGATATCAAAGATAATAAACCCCTGTTTAAACATCCAAAACAATGATTTAAATGTAATTCCTAGTTGAAACAATTTTAATATATAAGCTATAAGTTAGTAAGAGAGGTATGTGTAGCGACACGCTAATAGTTGGGTTCAGTGCCCTACCCGGCATGCCTACACAGGCCCTCCTACTTACTCACGCCATCACTTCCGCATATTTTGCCATTTCCACCCCCAATCAGTTGTTAAACGCTTTTTGTATAGTGTCACTTGTTTTATTTTTGATTTCTTTTTTTTTTTTACATGATGATGGCTGATGCAAGCCAAATGCTTGTGTTTTTAATGTTTAAGTAATTTGTTAACCTACGTCATGGTGTTCCTGTATTTGTCTTAGTCGTCCACCTTCCATACCATTATGTCGCTACCACAATTCCTTTAGCAAATACCTCTAATTCCCTGCAAACTAGTCAGCAAACTAGAAAACATCAGCAAGAAAGTAGTCAACGCCGAGGCTCCTGATAACTTCAATTATATATATATATAATATATATATATATATAAAGATTTCACATAAACACGTGAAATAACAATCAATGATCAAACAACAAAATGAAATAGAAAAACAAGACTAAGATCTTTCAACCGTAAAAAGTGGTCTTCGTCAGAGTCAAAAACCCAACTGGGTCTTCAGTTGGGTTTTTGACTCTGACGAAGACCACTTGTTACGGTTGAAAGATCTTAGTCTTGTTTTCCTATTTCATATTGTGGTTTGATCATAAATATATATATATATAAATATATATCAATGATCAAACCACAATACGAAATGGGAAAACAAGACTAAGATCTTTCAATGTTTTTTAACATTGATCAAGATTTTCTTATTGTGGTTTGATCATTGATTGTTGTTTCACGTGTTTATGTGAAATCTTTAATACTATATATATATATATAAAAATATATATATATATATATATTTATATTGTTCAATGTACATAAAGAAACATACAGAAATTAAAAGCACTCACTTACAGTTTCTCATTTCTGTATGTTTCTTTATGTACATTGAACTGTAGTTGTCCATTTCGGATCGTAACGAAAAAGTATATATATATATATATTTGTATAGGTAGGCAGCAAATCTTCTTTTAAACAAGTTGAATTGAAATATGCAGCAGCCTCTCCATTAAAGAATTTTTTGCTGCCTATCTCTAATTTTCTGATTATTTTTCTTTCATTATGGGGAAAATCCCGAATTACGTAATTTTGCCAGAGACATTTGAACTTTACCAGTTACGTTAACAAATCATGAGAAGTTAAACGAATTAGCAACCAATATATATTTTATTTACACAAGCTTTAGACTGTATATAAGTCATCTTCAGGTATAATTTGGTTAAACATTTAAAGAAACAAATTTAAATTTATAAGAGGAATTTTTGAAACAAATTTTAGATAAACTAAAGGTTATAAAAAAAAGTCAGCAGGTTTGACAAGTTAGCAAACAAGGTTTGGCAACTTAGCGAAATAACGTCCTATCAGAGGGTGATAAACTCTGAATTATTGTATTACTGAATTTTATATATTTATATATATAGTTGAGTTTTTGACTCCAGAAGGTGAAAATTCATTATATATAATGTATTATATATATATATATATATATATACACAAAAATATAACAATTTTACGTGAACTTTCCTAGACAAGATTGTAGAGTAGAGCTGTCGATCAACGCAATGACAAGGTTGCTTATGGTAAAGCTGTTTCGATTTTTCAATAAACTTTGTTCATTGAAGTGTAATCAGTTTTTAAATTCTATATAAATCTTACCTAAACATTAGCAACAACTCTTTCCCCTTGCTTTTATTAAAAAAATAAAAATAAAACGGTTTTATAAAAAAAAACTATTCCTTGAAAATGAAAACCATAATAACAAAAAAAGAAAAAAAAAACCCTTGAAAATCTTATAAAAAAAACTAAAGCCTTTTATTGTATAATGGTTTTCAACGCAATCTCAAAGAGAATGAAATAACAAGTTATTTTCTAAAAGAACACTTTAAATATTTACCTTTGAGTAAATGAGACGCCAGGCTATTGCAAATTTACTGTTAACTACAGATGGTTTGAAGTTACATCCAATGAAGTTCATTATCAACAAGTAGCATTTCTTTGACGATTATTATTTGAAACCTTTACTTTTAAGTAGTTAGAATTCAGAAATGCTTGTAAGTCATGATATAGAAGTATATATTTTTGATCAGAGATGCAGATATAAACTTGTGCTACAGATACAAGCATGTCACAATTTTTCTTTAAAATTAATTAGCATTGATGTTTTAAAAATTCATTATTTTTAACAAGCATTATAACAGCTTAAATAAGTTTGAATTATATGTCGACCATCTAATAGTATTGAAGAGGAGCCATTGAGGGTCTTCCATTGGAGAGGTTAGTGGTCTCTAAACTTGATGTTAGTATGCATCTGTTAAAAATATTTAATCATTTGGCGCCCCTCCCCCCCCCCCCCTCTTGAAGATTTCATAAAGTAAAAACACAAATATTTTTACTGTAATAAAATTTATGCATACAAACTAATGGAAAACGATATTTTATTAATGTTTTTAATGAGATGGATGTGCTTGTCTATTAGCACAAAGTTTATCAAATCTTGGTGTTTGTGACGATATAGCTACTCGTAGCTCTTTTTTTTACTACTAAACAAGCTCGATATTTGGATTTCATTGCAGCCAAGGCAGAAAATCATTTTTAACACACAAAACTTTAGCAGTATTTTGGGAAAATTGTTTACTGTGACTAATTTTCGCGGCTCCCTTTAGACTGGTCCGCGCCTCCCAGTTGGGAAAACGCTTCTTTAAGCCGTCGGTCCCAAGCCTGTACGATGCTAGGTACTTGTTCAAGATCCCTACTCAAAGTGCTCTTGGGTTAGGCAAAATATAGGACTCCCAATGTACAGTCTGTAGAATGACCGATCAAACAAAAAGCCGGTAAACGGCTGACGTTATCACCTGCTAGGGGATCGGTTTAAACAATAAAAAAAAGAGTATAGGAATAAAATGCACGTCATTCTGTTAGACCTCTAAGTATAAATCATACTCTGAATGCTAAATTTGAT
>JAPFBL010000948.1:0-53689 GCA_026182355.1 Hermatobates lingyangjiaoensis | reverse complement strand
ATCGAAAAATGTCATAAACGACTTTGGGAACACCTCAAAACATGTAATTCTGTCAAAATCTTGAGGTCAAATTTTTTCACGATCACTATACTTTACTTATATTAAAGTAAAAAAAAACATCATAAAACGACTTTGGGGACCTCAAAACATGTAATTCTCTTATAACTTTGGGATTGAAATTTTTTCACGATCACTATATTTTACTTATTGTAAAATAAAAAGTTTCGGGGTTTATCTAAAGGTTAAGACTAGATAGTTGGAAAGTGGCCTTTAAGTCTCTAGAATAGCTAGCTGGCAAAAAGTTCGCAAGCTAGACAAAAACTTTTAAGTCCATTACCAGTCAGTCAAGTTAATGTCGTCTTAATGGGAGAGACAAAGTCAAGAGAGCTTTCTACTTAATTGGTAAACAATAGTTAAATCAAGCGCCAACTGTTTAATGAAATACTTTGCACTTAACAGAATTTATGTTATGCAATAGTTGTAAATTAGAAACCATTGAACAAATGAAATGTTGCCAAACCACTATTATAAATTAGTTCTTTATTTAATTAATCAAAAAAGTTTATTTGAGCGAAAGTTTAAACCTGTAATGTTGTAAGCGCTCCAAGTGGTTGTCACTTGTACTAACTAGTCTCTTTTATCTTCAGAGAGTATAAGCCATAGAACAAATATTAATAATAATATTACATAATAGTCATATAAGAACAGTAATTATAGTTTAAATAGTAGCAATAGTGATAATTCAATAATAAGCGAGTTTTTGTGCTTCAAAACTAAAGATTATGCAATTCTAAAACGAAAAGATTATAATTGAAATATTTGTAAAAGTTCGAAGCAGTCCTTCATTTAAACATATATTGTTAAATAACGCCCCATATTTGACTTGTATCTGTTTCTTACATAATTTATCCAGTTTCCGGAATTCCTTCCTCGTCTCTTCATTAAAACTATAAAGCCAAGTTTGGCATTTTCAAGGCTAAAAAACAATTTATTAACGATATAAGTAAAGCAAGACAAATACATCCACGGAATACCAACCAACAGAAAATAAAACAAACAAACAAAAAGTTCAGTAACAAGAGAACCACCAAAGGATCATAAAATACCTAGTGTTATTATTCATTATTTAAAAACGAACATTTGTTGTTTAAACCTAATTACTTATTATTAATTATTCAGACAACAACGTCGGCATATAATGAGGAGTTGAATTTGTATTACCAAAATCCTCAAGAAATCCTTCTGTGAACTTGAAAAATCAGTGGTCGAGAAGCTATATCAACATAAAAATATGAGCATTGGAAAAACAGAAACTCACAAGTTTTCTAGAACCATACTATAGGTGCTTACGATGGAATTATAAGCAGAAAACCAAAGTAAGAGTCAAAACATTGAAGGGCAGGGGGGGCAATTATTTTTTCCAACCAGGGTGGTTCTGAGATTTACTACCCCCCCCCCCCCCCACTGCAGGCCATTGATAAGCTATTAACCTTCAAAATTCCAAAATATCCTCAAAATATTTATTTCAATGGAATTACAATCTAGGATCTAATTTTAGACAGCTGTTATTAATGAATGACTTTCATTTTATTACAGGACTCGTCATTATGATGTCATATATGACGTCATTACATGATGAAGTCATTATATATGACGTCATTACATGATGAAGTCATATATGATGTCATTACATGATGAAGTCATATATGACGTCATTTCATGGTGACGTCATATATAATGACTTCATCATGTCATCATGAAAGAAACCCAAAGATTTTTCAAAAAAAAAACCCATATGATTGAATTAATAAAAACAATTGTTAATTTAAATTAACTGGCTACGAAAAAATATAATAAACTTTTAACCCCATTAAAAAACTAGTTTTGAAAAATTTAAAATAAATTTATTTTTAATTTGTAAATATTTCAGTTGAAAAATAAGTTTAAAAACAGTATTACATATAAGACAAAAAAAACATATTTACCTTGAAAAATCATTTTGGTATAAAATTTCAGATTTTTTGTTAGCTTTTTATAAACTTTTCTATTTTCTGGTTTTATCGCTTCAAAATGCCACCCCCCTGGTACGTGCTGCTCCCCTTCTCCTTTGCTGCGTACGCCAATGGAGTGGAATATATTTTAAAAGCTGGTTTAATACAATCCAGTTATTGCTTGCATGCTGGTGAAGATCTAAAGTCTAAATATGGATCATAACCAAGATTTAGCATGTCAGACATGGTGAGAATATCCATGGGTATTGTATCCTTGATTATTTAGTGTATTCAGTAGGTTAATCATGACAAAAATTACGACAAAAGTGCTACTGAATTGTATTAATTCGTTAGCAACCCATTAAAGTCAATCCTTAGGAGTCGTAGTTTTACATGAGGATCTTAAGAATAATAATACTCTCTCCAGTATATGACAGCTAGAAATCATGGACATGACATGGTCAACATTTGTTTCGTTTCAACGCCTGTTTTTCTTTCTACTTGTGTGTTTTCTTTTAATCGTTCTATATTCATTATTTGTGAAATATTTTATAGTATATGGTATTTTCTCATTATGAGGGATTTCAAAGAATTACATCTCTTCACAAAACTGTTGTTTGTTAAAAGTAACGTGGTTTGAACACTTAGTGTCCTTCTTAGGTCCCTGTTTCCATAACACCTCAACAGTGCAGATAAAAACCCTGAAGAAAAAAAAGTAATAGTTCGAAACGTACTGCTAGCTTTAACAATAAGCTCTTTTTTGTGGAGACGTAGTTTTTTGAAATTCTCCTTTATTTATGTTTGTGTGTGTGTGTGTGTGTGTGTGTGTGTGTGTGTGTGTGTGTCGTGAGTTTTTTTTTTGAATCATTTATTCTGCATGCACCATACAAATATTACATACATGTAAAAAACTTTACAACATTCTATCGAAGTCTAGAGTATTAACAAAATGTTGGAATATCCTGCACAGATCTGCTCCACTAATTAGTTCAGCTCAGTTCTCTGGTGGCCACCTGATGCCTCTTGGTACTGCTTCTCGTATTAGTTGTCATCTTTCGTTGTCACATATTGTGCATTCCAGAAGAATGTGAGACCATGTCTGGGGTGATGTCTTGTCACATTTGCATAATTCGTTTGCTAATATCTTAAAGCGATGTAGATATTCCTTATTGCGTCTGTGACCCGATAGCACTTGTGTCAATTTGTATGTTATTTTTATCGGAGATTTCAATCTGTGTTGAATTGTTGGGAAGAATAGCTTCGTTTGTGTTCCTGTAGTGGACAGTAACCATCTTCTACTCCATTCTGGCAAAGATTGACTATACAGCAGGCTATCAACATATGTTTTTGGAGCATAATCGTATGAGAGTTTGATTCTCGCATGCTTCTTTGGCCATTTGGTCAGCCATTTCGTCCCCAGTCTCATCTCAGTGAGCCTTTACTGTGCTGAACACTACTTTGCATTTTTTATAAGTGAGGATCAAACGGATGTATATGAGTGTTGTGTGTGTGTGTGTGTGTGTGTGTGTGTGTGTGTGTGTGTGTGTGTCCGTGTTTTATAAGATCTCAACTTGTAAACTCTTAGATTAACATAAAGTTTTTATTTCAAATTTATAGGAACATTTTATAGAATATATGTTCAACATATTTACTATTAAAACAATAAAAAAAATTATTTAATCAAAATTCATAATTACACTTTGAAATTTAGTAGCTATTTGTATTTTTGATGGATAAATCAGATTTTGATGAAATGATTAAAAAAAAAAGGAACCTGAAAATTATTTCGTCTTAAAATTGAATTTTGATTACCATCCCGATACATTGTTGTTTCAATAATACATAACAGGTCGGTGTTTTCAGCACTAGAACAGCCAGATGTTGGCATTATTCCAGAATTATTCAAACAATGGCTAAACTAAAATATTTCATCTGCTTTCGCAAAATTCACAACATTCTTCTCTCTACTTTAACAAATATCCATTTTATTTAAATTAATTTTGCAGTTAGTAAATTATTTCATTATTGGCTGGATTATATTTTAATCTCATATTAATTACACTAATATAATTAATTTATTAAACCTTTAAAACTTTTTAATATATTTCCTACATTATAATAAGGCGTTTTTACAAAGTTACCGTTTTTTTTTTCTTTTCTGTTTAGGGATCAGACTTCCCTTCATGCATTGTTTATTAATCTCTTTCTGAATCATTGTTCTTGTAACTTTTCTAACTTTCTAAACGTTGGTTAATTTTTATAAGATCTTTTAGTGAATAGTGTTAATAATGACAAGTATTGTGCATAAAATATTTAGAAAATTGTTATTTGGTAGAGCTTGAAAATTTCAAATAACTTGATTACAAAGTTAGAAAAGTGACAAGAACAAGGATATACAAAAAGTTTAATCAAAAATGTATTAGAGTTACAATTGTATATAAATTAGTATACATCATTTCAGTTTTTTTTTGTATGATTTAAAGCTTCAGAAAGTGTGTGGTGTGTATGTGTCTGTGTTTGATATACAGTTTCAGAGATTACGAGTATACACCCTCAGAAAGTGTATTTATAATATATTCAGATATATCACAGACGCTAGGTGACATAACAAGATTTCAGAGTAAACACGCTAAATAAAAATCAACAGTATGAAATCATAAAAAAGAAAAAAGATCCTTCAAACACATAACAAACTGTCTTTGTCAGAATCAAATCTCAACTGATTTGGTATTTTATTCTAATTTCTTCGAATGTATTGTGGTTTGAACATTGATATGTGATATATTCTACCAAATATATTCTATAATAATATATATATAAATATATATATATATATATATATATATATATATAGATGTTATAAAAGTATCGACCTTGAAGTAAAACCAATATAAAAATTTATCAAGACTCTAATAAACCGAAACATTGATAACTGAAACTTTGGCTATTAGAGTTTAATTTGAACCTGAAGAACTGACCAAGTCCTGATAAGCTCTGATTTTGTATCTACTCCACGGTCGATGCTTTATCAACATATTATATATATATATATATATATATATATATATATATATATATATATATTACCTTAAATCGTTATATTAATTTATTTTATGAACGTAATAATAAAAAAACCGAAATAGAAATAAGGCCATATATTTTGAATGTAATAACAAATAGACTTGAAACCGGTAAAATCTCAAAAAATGCATCCTTACAAAAAATATATAACATATATGTATATATTTCTTTTATTGAGATAAACTCTATATAGCAATTATTACCAACGACCAACGAATATATCCGCGCACTATAGTGCACGACGTAACTAGCAGTTCCAGACCAGAGGCCTTCTACTCCTTGATTACTGTACTACTGTCAGTAAGTCATGTCAGATATTAAGTTTGTCTGTACAGTAATGATGTCGTATTCACGGTCATGTGGTCTTGTTAGTCATGGTTTTCAATAGTTTTTGTCATGAGTTTGAAAAGTAGTCAGATAGTCAGTGGATGAAGTAATTGTTCAGTGAGGTGACAGGATTTAGAATTTGTACAAGGAGGTTTGGATGAGTAGGTAGTTTGTTGTCTTCATTGGTAGTAAGTCAAGTGATGTAACTATCTATGGATTCAATTTTCAAATCATGGAGTATATCAACATTACGGACGTACGTAATTATTACGTAATGATAATGATTTGTTATCAGCATAACATAAAAAGCGTAATATAGCTAATAAAAATTATGAGAAGTTATTCACAGATGTATTTAAGAACATTCATTTGATATTAAGGTGTTTAGAAATACATAAACTATATTAAAAGGATGACAATAGACCAGATTTTAGCGAAGTCCTTATGTAGTAATAATGTTTGGTGGGGGTCGGGGGGGGGGGTTCATTATTTGATCAGTACCTTAACTTAGTCTTGATGCTTTGACCAGTTAAGAGGTCAGAAAATTTAGTTTAGAGAGATATGGCCCAAGGGTCGGTTAACCCAAGGGAAGACCAATTGGTTCATTATGTTGGGAGGGAGGGTGTGACAACTTTAAAGCTATATTACCGTCGCCGTCCTCCTGATGATGATAAAGAGGACACCCAAAGTGTCCTCCTCTAACCCTAACCCCCCCCCCTCCCCACCCCCGTCTCTTGTCATAAGTTGATAATGCACTTTCTATTGAGTTAACTAACCCAGCAGAATCTATAACGAGGGGGTTTGAAAAATTAATTACGGTCATCTAGCAGAGAGGATATTGTGTATTGAAACAGACATTGTCTTACAAAAGTAATTTGCTATTACGGAAAGTGGATTAAACCACAAGTATATATTACACTAGACTACCCATGATCCTTTGTGTCACTCAGAAATTATGGCAATATTATTGAAATTGACATAAATTCACTGAATATGATTGACAGGAATAATTCTAATAGTTGTTAGCCACGAAAACAGATTCTTATATGGCCTAATCTTTAGTATAGTAATCTTAACATGATTCAAGATATATAAACAATAAGTATATATTAATCAAAATAAAAATCATTTAAAAGCATAAAAAGATCATTTATTTTATCATATAAATTAATAAAACATCAATCAATTTATACACACCATGAAATATATTTAAAACAAACAAAACTTATACATTGAAATATACAATTTATTTACCCAACATAAAATAACATTAATGAAAGGAAGGTGTCTTTATAATATTACCATAGAACATTCGTATTTTATCTGACAGTTATGTTCAAGTTTGTTTCTAAAATTAATAATTTTTAATCTCTAATTTAATAGTTTATTTTATATTTGTTACATTTATTTATAATAATTTGCACTACTATCATCGGCGAGCAGACAAGCCTCTGGGCTACTCTGGCCCCATGCCTTTACTTTATTACCATTGTTTATATTATTCAAATTTTAAATTCAAAAATATTTTTTGTTACATTTATTTTTAATATATTTGTCCCACTGTCATCGGCGAGAATGCAAGCCACTGGGCTACCTTGGCTCCATTCCTTTACTTTATTTCTAGTATTTATATTACCCTAATATTAAATTTAAAAAAAAATGTTTTTGTTACATTTATATATAATACATTTGCATTACTGTCATCGGCGAGCACGCAAGCCACTGGCTACCCTGGCTACAATTTTGGGAATATAATGATAATTTTCTTTGATTTAACATTATTCAGGTAATAAATAATATATATTATAATTTGAGGTCTCTATTTCCACGGAAAATGGGAGAACAAACAAACTCAGGAACTCTATATATAGAGATTTGACTAGGACTGGGAATTATTGTGTTAATTAGCGCAATTAAATCATTAGTTTTTACACGATTCATTTTTTTTTATTGACGGTTAAATCTCGTCAGAGATTTTAATCAGGGTTTACAAACCATTCAATCACGCTCTATAATATAATAAATTTATATAGCCTAAAAGTAGCCTACAGGTAAAGTATATATATATATATACACGAGTTCAAAATCGAAGAAGAGTAGCACACAAAGTACAAAAAACGCACTTACAAAATTAAATTTTCGGGCAATCCGTCTTTAGGAGAAAAGAGAAAGGGAGACCAAGCACGTTTTTTGAGTATATATATAAATATCAATGATCAAACCACAATATGAGGTGGGGAAAAAATTCTATTATCTTTTAACCGTTCAAACGGTCTTCATCAGATTCAAAAAACCCTCAGTTGGGTTTTTGACTCTGGCGAAAACCGCTTGTTACGGTTTAAAGATCTTAGTCTTTTTTTCCCATTTCATTCTTATTTCACGTGTTGATTGTTAAATCTTATTTTATATATATATATATATATATATACCATGATAAACGATAAACGGTCCGGCAGGCAAATAACAATTAAAATAAGCAGTGACACATAAACTGAAACACAACAAAGACTCACTTTTCAATATTTCGACACTTTGAGTTGAGTTGACTGTCGTCCCTCCGTCAATTCACTTCTTCTCCTGAGGACGATCACCATTACGGTCGAAATATTGAAAAGTGAGTCTTTGTTATGTTTCAGTCTATGTGTCACTATTTATTTTAAGTGTTATCTGTCTTTTAGGACCGTTTTTCGTCTATCATGGTATATATATATATAAGTAATGCCGGCCGCCCGCGAGAGACTAGAGGGTTGAAGTCCAGATCAACATTGCCTCTCCTATAAACAGAAGGAGCTGACTAATAAACTCGATTCTTGTCTTCAATCACGTGCGAGCTAGTTTATTTAAATTCCTTTTTTTTTTAAAAACCTATTCATTACCCGGACACGCGTAACTGGTGCCGAAACCCGGGATCATTCGCCAACTGTTTAATAGTGTAGTGTTGTGTCCAGTGTAGAAACCAACATGACGAGTAAACAGACAACAGGAGCCGATGTTAGGCTCGCAGTGAAAATAGAACAAGCGAGAGTAGCAAAAGCAGGGTACCTGATGAACCTATTAGATTCGATAAAGAGGTTCGAGGGTGATGCTCGAGAGTTGGACTTGTTCATAGAGAGAATGGACTCCATCAACGAGCAGTTAGTCACAACTCAACTAGACCCAGCTACAGACAAGAACATCAAGACCTACTTCCTCGCCAGGGTCAGCCTTACGGTGATGCTGGAGTTAGGCCTTACGTTTTGTGCAGAGTGGAGTGTGGTGCGAGCAGCCCTTAAGGA
Organism: Hermatobates lingyangjiaoensis; assembly: GCA_026182355.1. Lineage (NCBI taxonomy): Eukaryota > Metazoa > Arthropoda > Insecta > Hemiptera > Hermatobatidae > Hermatobates > Hermatobates lingyangjiaoensis. The sequence goes on along the minus strand of JAPFBL010000948.1, from coordinate 45,015 downwards.
CAGATATGCTGGAGCCGCAAAGCCTGTAGCTAGAAGTGCGCTAAAAATTTTTGAAATGCGGAAGGAGAATGGTGAGACCTGCGCTGAGTTCGGGCGCAGATTGGGGGATGCGACAAGGAAATTAACTATGAAGATAAATGAAAAGTGCACAGACAGTCAAGAAGCGAAATGGAGAACGACGATATATGAAGAGATAGCCAGTGAAATTCTCCTCAAGGCAGCTCCAGAACGAGTGAGAATGGCCCTCCGGATCATGAAGCCCACTAGTCTCGAGGAGACAATTAATGCCATCCGGGAGGAAGAAATGGACCGAGAAGATAACGGTGTTATATACAGAGGAAGGAGGATGGGCAGTTGTGACCAGGAGGAGAGTACCTCAGGATAGGCAATTCAGAGCAACAGCCTATGAGGATCGAGGACAAGGGAGGTATTCACAGGAGAGGAAGCCACGGGGACGTTTTGAAGAGAGAAGATCTCAAGCCAGGAGGAACAGCTATGAGGCAGTGGGAGGCTACACGCGAAGAGAGAAGCCAGTAAGAAGAGGATGTTGGGAGTGTGGTGAACTCGGTCACTTCGCGCGAGAGTGTCCGTATTTATATCGCAAGGAGAGACCACGAACGACACAGTATAGACCAACACCAAGAGATGAGCCCATGGAAATTAACACAACCCGGCGGGAGAAGATGTGGGGCAGGAGAAGACAAAAAGGGAAGGCTCTTCAGAGGACGGGAGCTCATCAGAGTCAACAGGGTCGGAGCAAGAGACATCGATAGAACGACACGAGCGCTGGTACGAGCGAGGGAAGTGGCCTTCACTGGAAGAGACTCGTGGTGGGAGGATCGCTAGTCGAGAGAAGAGGAAGAAGGATTGAAGGTTAGGCGAGAGTATATAGGCGAGCAACAGAGGAATAGCATAAGAGGTAAGCTCCCTATATTTTTTTTTCCCAAATGGAAGACTAAGTGTTTGGTAGATACAGGGTCAGATAGCACAATTATGGACAATGAAGTGGCAAAAAGGATGGACAATTATTCAGGGCTGACACCGTGCAACTGCACCTTGGTCACCATGTCAGGAAGGAAGAGCCTGGTAGGCGAATTACAGGTAGAGATGGGAGAATTAATAGGAGAGACCTTGGAGATGAAAGTGCATGTGACCCACTTAGAGACCCACAAATATGGAGTTATTCTAGGGTGCGACTTTTTGGAGAGAATCAATGCCAAACCTGAGTGTAAAAGAGGGAAGTGGGACATTAAACTAGGAAAAAGGAAATACTTCGTGGAAGGGAGAGTTAAACCAGGGAAGAGAATAACGGTAAACTGTGGAAAAGTGATACCAGGAGAACATCAGGTGAGTGAATTAATGAAAGAATTTGAAAAAGTATTCTATAGTGAAGGACAGAGGTTATCAGCTACAGGTAGGGTCAAACACCAAATAGAACTCCCTGAAGGTACAGTTGTTTACGTGAAACCTAGAAGGTACCCACACCAATTGAAAAAGATAATGCAGGAGCAAATAAAGGAAATGCTGGACCAGGGCATAATACAGAGGTCTAAGTCGCAATTTTCGAGCCCTATTTGGCTGGTCCCGAAAAAGGTCGAGGAGGGTAAACCCCCTAAATACCGGTTGATTTTAGAGAGTTAAATAAGTACACTAAGCTTGAAAGATACCCTCTGCCAAGGATAGAAGACATACTCGACCATATGGCAGGAGCAACTGTATTCAGTACCTTCGACCTCAAGGCCGGGTATCACCAGATTAGGATGCACCCGAGAGATGTCGAGAAGACGGCCTTTACGTTCGATAGAGGCCACTTCGAATTTTTGAGGATGCCCTTTGGCCTAAAGAATGCGCCTTCCACGTTCCAACGCCTCATGGATGAACTGCTTGAAGGACTGGGAGAAGACTTTACGCAAATCTACATGGATGACATCATAGTGTTCAGTAAGTCAATAGAAGAGCATAAGGAACATGTTACAAGGGTGCTGAAAAGAATAAGGGACTTTGGCTTAAAGGTAGCGATGGATAAAACCCGCTTATATCAAAAAGAGGTTAGATTTATGGGGCACCTTATCTCAGGTGAAGGAAGTAAGACCCGACCCTAAGAAGGTTGAAGCAATAGATCGATTACCCTATCCAAAGGGACCCAAAGACATCAGGGCTTTTCTAGGTATGATAGGTTTCTATAGAAGGTACGTAAAGGACTTTGCAGCAATCACGAACCCCTTGACGGACAGTTTAAAGAAAGGAAAGAAGTTTATACAAACAGAAGATCTAAGAGAAGCAGTGGAGCAGTGTAAGAAGGCGTTGCGGGGCCCGCTGTTGCTCCAATTTCCTGACCTAAACAAACCATTCATTGTAATGACAGATGCCAGTCAAGAAGCTATCGGGGAGTCTTGATGCAGGAAACTATCCAGGGAGAGCGACCAATAGCCTACGCCAGCAGAAAATTATCACCAGCAGAAAAAAGGTATAGCACAATAGAAAGGGAAATGTTAGGCATAGTGTGGACTGTAGAACATTTCCGACCCTACCTTTTTGCGGCTGAGTTCACTATTAGAACAGATCATAGGCCCCTAATGTGGATCGGGAATTTAAAGGAGACGTCAGCCCGGATAGCAAAGTGGAAAGAAAGGATAGCTGCATACAACTTCAGGGTCCAGCACGTAAAGGGCGTTGATAATCAAGTAGCCGACTGTTTGTCCAGAAACGTCAACGTCATTACGAGAAGTAGTACGAGAGAGCCAAGTACCTCCAGGGACGTGCGAGAGTTCTTCGCCAACTGGACACCAGACGCAGATGAAGACCAAGAACAACGAAATGGACCGGAAGCTGAGATTAGTCAGGATATAATAAACAACAAGAGAAATCAAATAATTATAAAAGACGACACAGAAGAAATAATAAACACCCAATTGCACAAATATGGCCACTTAAAAATAAATATTATTACAGGAGGAACGAAAGCGAACAACGAACAATTAAGTACAGTCATAAACCAACTAACAGTGCCAGGAAAGGTATACCATTTCTTTATAGAATCACAAGAACTTGAAAATAGCCTACTCCGACTAATTCAGGAAAGAGAGCTGAGACAAGGAGCTCATTTCATAATCTGTAAGAACCAGGTAAACGGTAGAAGACGAAGAGCAGCAGAAAGAGGTCATCCTAAATTATCACAGGGGAAAAACCAACCATCGTGGTGTCACAGAGACCCTTAAACATCTACAGAGGTCGCATTACTGGCTCCAAATGGGCAAGAGGATAGCCCAAGTGATAAAGGACTGTGAAATATGCAAAAGGAGGAAGTATGAAAGAGTACCACTTGTACCTCCATTATTACAAAGTCAGACGCCCGAGGGACCCTTTGAGGAGCTAGAAATTGATATATTTACATACGACGGAAACAAATATTTAACAACAATAGATAGACTAACGAAGTTAGCCTCAGCATGGCCACTAACAAGTAAATCAAGTGAAAGTACAGAAGAGGCATTGCTGTCGTATTTGGCCACGTTTGACTGCCCGAGAACGATCTATATGGACAGAGGGCGAGAGTTCAACAACGTTAAAATAAAAACCCTGTTAAAAGAATTCAATATAAACCCCCATTGGTGTACACCGGGTCATCCAAGGTCCCACGGAGCAATAGAGAGACTACATAACACTCTAACGGAACACTTGCAGTTATTGGCTGATGCAAAAAACATAAAGGGTCATGTAGCAATGGCCAGAGCGGTCCTAGCGTACAACAGTAGTATTCACTCGACCACAGAGGCAACACCATTTGAATTGCGGAAAAAGGAAGCGGATCCACAAAGGTTACATAATAGAGTCAAAGCAGCAAAAGAAAGATGGACCAAGCAATATAATCAAAGGAAAGCAGAAGAAGCAGTAGGGTTGATACAAGAAGGGGACTTCGTATATAAACTGAATAGGCAGAAGCGAAGGAAATCGGACCCGAGATACGTAGGGCCATACGAAGTACTCGCAACGTTACCACGGTACAGAGCACAGATATGGAGGATAGGAACGGACACCCTGAAACAAGAAATAGTTCATTTTCAGGAACTGCGACTGGTGAGAAGGAAAATCCCACCAATGGTGCGAACGATATAGTGTAGTTATGTTACCTTTGTAGTTATGTTTACCTTTGTTAATTTTGTTATTTTTGTTTTGTACAAATAATCATAGAAGTTCATCTTTTGTTATTTCTGTAATTTCTATTAACAATGTTAATTCAGTTACTTGTGTGGACGTCATTTTATTTTTGAATGTTAAAACATTATATTCATTTCTTATGTTTAGAGTCAAGTTTTGTTTTGTTATTTTATGATATAACTCAGACACTTGTACGGAGAGCATTGTTGATAAGGACTGGGAGGGGGCAGTAATGCCGGCCGCCCGCGAGAGACTAGAGGGTTGAAGTCCAGATCAACATTGCCTCTCCTATAAACAGAAGGAGCTGACTAATAAACTCGATTCTTGTCTTCAATCACGTGCGAGCTAGTTTATTTAAATTCCTTTTTTTTTAAAAAACCTATTCATTACCCGGACACGCGTAACTTATATATATATATATTTATATATATTAGTGTATTTGGGAAGCAGGCCTTCATCTATACAAGTTTTGTTAAAACCTATGCCCATTTCTAATTTCACTACTAGAAGTTTTTTTCTGCTTGTCGATTTCATTAGTGAAATTAGAAATAGACATAGGTTTTAACAAAACTTGTATATATAATTATATATATATATATATATAATTAAAGTTACAGCTAGAGAACACAAGAAAAAAGACGAACACTCATCAATCTCGATAATTTCGGCGTCTTGCCGTCCTCAGGAGAGTAGAAAGAAAGAAAATAAAAGGAGAAAGAATGAAGGAACGGAGACGTAATGAACTGGTCACATCGGCCAGTGGACGCATTTACGTCTCCGTTCCTTCATTCTTTCTCCTTTTATTTTCTTTCTTTCTACTCTCCTGAAGACAGCAAGACGCCGAAATTATCGAGATTCGTGAGTGTTCGTCTTTTTTCTTGTGTTCTCTACCTGTAACTTTAATTATTTGTCCGTTTGGACCGTCTGATTTCATATATATATATATATATAAATAACTACTACAAAAGAACCAATACACAACTCACTTCAATATTTCGACCTCGTTGTCATCAGTAGAAGAAGAAGATTAGTTCTGCTGGGCTGGGAAGCAGAAACTCATATATATATATATATATATATATATATTATATATTATATATATATATGTGTGTGTGTGTGTGTGTGTGTGTGTGAATAGTGAAGTATGAATGGGAAAAGACGAAACATTTGATGACTGCTAGAACTGCGTGATATTTCCAATAAAACGCGCTTTTTTTCAACTTTTTTTTTTTTAGATTAAGCAAATGTGAGAAGAAAGCGCAGGATACACCACACAGAAGTCGTATAGTTAAGTGAGAGAGCGGGGGTGGTGTTGGTGGTGCGTGTGTGTTTTATCAGCAGAGAGTCCTACCCTCACCCCACGCCACCCTTCTTTCCTCATTAAATACAGATTTCTGTGCACACTGTGTGTGTGGGGGTAGGTGAGCCTCATTCATCACGCACCTCTCACACAAAGGATACGCCCTTAATATTAAAACTTAATAACTGTACTTGCTTCTCAACCCCCACCCACCCACCCGGCCAAAACCACACGACAATGACTGATTTTTACCTCATGCATCATTTTCTTGCAGACGTTATCCGAGAGAGAGAGAGAAAGAGGGAGCCTTTACGTCCTTTCCCTAATACTTTCTCTCTCCCTCCTACAGTAATATTCACCCTATTTCTACATCTAATCAAAACTATACTCTTTGAATATATTCTTTTACGTTATCGCTATTGAACTTCAAAGACATAACCATTTCAGATATAAAAACAAGAAAGAAAATAGGCAAAATAATATTAAATAACTTCTAATATGAACGATAATAAATTACGATAATATAAGCTAAATAGATGGCATAAGCGCAGTAACAAATTACAAAAAAGACTGAGATCTTACAATCGGAGCAATCGATTTTAAGTAACAATCCGTTGGGAGTTCACTCTGACGAAGACCGTTTGTTGCACTTCAAACATCTTAGTCTTTTTTTTTTTCATTTCTTATGAAAATAAAAAGCGTCTCTGTACCAGTGCACTTGGTTTCCCTCCCTTATCTCTCCTGAAGACGGTTCAACCGAAAATTAGAGACTGTAAGTGTGTGCTTTTGATTTCACTATGTTTCTTTGTCTATATTGAACTATATATATATATATATATATACATATATATATATGTACATATATACATATATATACATATACATATACATATATATACATATGATTCGCGCTCCGTTCTTCGACGTGGGGAGATCTCTCTCACTTCGTCCTCCCTCCTGTCTACTCTCCTGATGACGAACAACAGTTCAAAATATTGAATTCTGTAAGTTTTCTTTGTATTGTCTTTTCTGTGTCGTGCTTTGTGTAATTTAAAGTTATATATACATATATATATAACAGATTCAATAATATATCGACCGTTTGATAGAATAGGTGTGTTCTCTAATCGGGGTTCGGTCAATTTTATATAAGAAGAGTGTATGGAGAAGATGTGAGTGAATGATTGAAGAAGTGGAGAAAAATTGACCGAACCCCGATTAGAGAACACATATATATATATGCGTTTAAAAAATGAATGTCCGATTTCACACTATTTAATTTGTTAGACAATGTTTCTAATTTTCTAAAACTCTTTTTTACCTCTGGGTTTCTTATTTCATTAATTAACTCTCCGTATTTTTTTTCATTGAATTTATTCTTCGACATGTTTCAGTGCTACAATCACTATCGTCAGGAAAATATTATTAGCATAATTAATTATCACACATAGAATAAAATAAAATTAAAAATGAAACTATTACACTTGATAATTAATTATGCTAATAACATTTTCCTGACGATGGTGATTGTAGCACTGAAACATGTCGAAGAATAAATTCAATGAAAAGATATATATATATATATATATATATATATATGTGTAGCAAAAAATATATCTGCAATCCTCATGTATATGTCCAGTAATAAGTATAGTTTTTCTCTACATAGAATAATACTCTTTCTGAAGATGACATTATTCAAGTGTTGCCCAGTCATCATCAGGACATGAATAAGCCCTGTTTTTCATCCTTCTATTTGTATAAAGGACCTGAAGATCATAAAAGAGAGATTTGTAATTAATTAGTCTTAATCCTGAGGGTTAGTAATCCTCCGGCTTAGAGGGTCGGAGGGTCTACCTCCAAATGCTCTACTTCATTGTAGCTGGTTTCAATGACAGAGATGAAGTACTACAAGTGTTTTCTAATTCAATATTTATATATCGGGTTTTATTTTTGTTTTTGAATAAGAAAGGTTTTCAGGATTTTTTTTTATATATTACGATTATTTTATTGTGTTTCTTGAGTTTGTTATATTCCATAGATCTATTCTATGTGTTTTTAGAGTTATCAGCTATAGAATTGCGAGCATTTTAGAAGCAATGTTGTAGTTATTCGTGATTAACAGATGCAATGCATCTGTTACGTATATTTACCTAACATTGTAGTGGCTTAGAGTCCTCTGTGAGAAAGGATGTATTCAGAGTTTTTCGAATACACCCACGCTTATAAGGCTTTAAGCACCTTTTAGTGTTGTTCTTATTCAATATAGTAGCAAAAATTGTTGCTCATTTATTATTTTGCACTCATTTTAACAATGAGCAAGCCAAGCCCTATTACCTGTTGATTCTACATTGGGAGATCTACATTTTGACTAACTCAAAGGGCATTTCGAGTAGGGATCTTTAACGAGTACTTGAATTCGTACAGGCTTGGGACCCACGGCTTCTCCGAGGAACGACATGCTCCAATTTATTCACCTTCCGCGTGAATAAATCAAGTGCCGGGTGGGTATCGAACCCCTGACCTACTAGTTCAGAGGAGAGTTTGTTAACTACTAAGATAACCTGGCCTCCAAAAAACTCCAGACTAGAATGAGATTAATCCAAAGACGAGCACGCAAACAACATGCTACACACTATCACATTTCTAATTTTGCATGTAACAACAAACGCATAAGCTATGAATAATGAAGTCATATTGACACCAGTTCCTGTCAAATCATGGTTGGCGTGGTTAGCTATTGGATGAGTGGCAATATTCCCTGAATCCTTATTATTGGATCTTATATATTATATATGTATATATATATATATATATATATACGAGTTCAAAATTGAAGCAGAGTAACACACAGAGTAAGGAAACACACTTACAGACTCAAATTTTCGGGTAATCCGTCTTCAGGAGAAAAGAGAAAGGGAGACTAAGCACGTTGTTGACGCACCGGCAAGTCACTTGTTGCGTAATAATATGTTACTTGCTGTTGCATCTATAACGTGCTTGGTCTCCCTTTCTCTTTTCTCCTGAAGATGGATTACCCGAAAATTTGAGTCTGTAAGTGTGTTTCCTTACTCTGTGTGATCCTCTTCTTGAATTTCGAACTCGTATTGTGTCCAGTTTGGATCGTGTTTCGTTTAATTAAGTGAAAGATATATATATATATATATATATATATAGTTCAATATAGACAAAGAAACATAGAGAAATCAAAAGAATACACTTACAGTCTCTAATTTTTGGTTGGAACCGTCTTCAGGAGAGATAAGAGAGGGAAACCAAGCGCACTGGTTGAGAAACGGTTGGAGACCGTCAATATATATTGAACTATATTTGTCCATTTTGGATCGTATTTCCAACAAAAAAGTATATATATATATATATATGAAAAAGTTGGGAGCAGTCCTTCTTCAATGCATGCTTTTAAAAACTGGATGTTTGTTTTCACTTGGTTCAATTTCATCTTGGTTTTTTCAATCACGAAATTTTTTCTTTAATTCAGAGCTCAACTTAAAAATTGGACATGTTTCAGTGTTACCATCCACTATCTTGGTGGATGTAACACCGAACATGTCCAATAATAAATTAAAAAATTTGGTGATTTAATTTTTAAGTTGAGCTCTGAATTAAAGGAACAATTTCGTAATTTGGAAAAATATAAGACGAAATTAAACCAAGTGGAAACAGACATATATATATATATATATATATATATATAAATTATTTACTAGGTGACCAACCACCAGCTACTCGCCAAGCCGACACTCAGTCACCGCCCAGTATTCAGACCAGCAACACCTAAGATATGTATATGAGACAAAATGTCGTAGGAAGAATCAGATTGAAGAAAAATAAGCTCTGAGAGTTCCTAGATTATATAATATATATATATATATATATATGGAATTAAAGTATGCAGCAGCTTCTGCATTGACGACCTTTTTGCTGATGGCCTCGATTTTTCTTACTATCATTCGGTGATGCTGAGGCAACTTCCATATATGCTGGGCCAGAGATATTGAGAAAACCAATATCAAACAATTTTAATGAAACACAAAAACACTGGGTCGAAAGCTTGTTTCAACCCAGTGTTTTTGTGTTTCATTAAAATTGTTTGATATTGGTTTTCTCAATGTCTCTGGCCCAGCATATATGGAAGTTGCCTCAGCATCACCGAATGATAGTAAGAAAAATCGAGGCCATCAGCAAAAAGGTCGTCAATGCAGAAGCTGCTGCATACTTTAATTCCATTTGTCAAGAAGATTTGCTGCCCACTTATACTAATATATATATAAATATATATATATATATATATATATATATATATATATATAGACAAAGAAACATAGAGAAATCAAAAGAACACACTTACAGTCTCTAATTTTCGGTTTGAACCGTCTTCAGGAGAGATAAGAGAGGGAAACCAAGTGCACTGGTTCAGAGAACCCTCTGAGCTTGGTTTCCCTCTCTTAGCTCTCCTGAAGACGGTTCAAACCAAAAATTAGAGATTGTAAGTGTAATCTTTTGATTTCTCTATGTTTTTTTGTCTATATTGAACTATATTTGTCTGTTTTGGATCGTATTTCCAACGAAAAAGTATATATTATATATATATATATATATATATATATATATATATATGTGTGTGTGAAATATTTTTCCTCCTTTTTGATGCAAGAAGTTTGAACCGTATTCCAGTTTTGACAGTAAACGATTAAATCTGTTTTTAAAACACAAAAACACATTTTGATTTCACTTACAAAGCAATAGTATCTGTCTTTAGAAAAGCACTCCTGACTACATAAAGTGATAGACAGTTAAACGTTAAACATTACTCTCTCTCTCTCTCTCTCTCTCTCTCTCTCTCTCTCTCTCTCTCTCTCTCTCTCTCTCACTCTAATGTATATTCCCTGTACTTCAAGTGCTTTCTGCCTGTCTACAATCATGTTTATTAAACAAACTCCACGTCCAGCCCTATTGGATTTAATTAAAACCTTGTCTAATTTATTATCACGATTACAACTCTATTCTTCAGTTTGCTTGCTAACTGTGTAAACATCTAAATCTGCTATTAAATGTCCGTAATCATATTATGAGTTATAATGTGATCACAAAAATACCTCTACCTGTTTCTCAAAATGATTTCAAGTAAATAAAATTCTACAGCCACGTTACAATTATCATTGTTGAATTGATGAAGTACTCTATCAAACAAACTAGGAACATTTTTTTTTTTTGAATTTATTAAAGTTATATACTGATAATTTATTTATTTTTTTTTATTAAAACAAGCTAAAAGAAGGACTTTTTAAATATTTTTAATTCATTCTACTATCGTTTACAATTGACGAGTGAAACAGAAAGAGATTCCGCTCTGTCTGTTGTCAGATATAAAGCTATACGTGCAGAGAACAACAATATTTTAACACATTTCTATAGAAAACCATCTAAAAGCTGGAAGAATTCTAAATTATTATTCATCTCATGCTGTGACCCAAAAAAGTGAATTGTGGACAGAATTTAGTCCAAAAATGAATATAAATCAGTATTTCATGTTTTCAAAATTATAATTTCGAAATAAATTATAATTATATTATAAAAGAATATTAATTACGAAAATAATTTAATTAAACGATTTTTTTTCTAGATATTTAAAAAAACAACCAAAACATTCAAATTATTCAAAAAATTTAATTTGGAAGTTAAAAAAAATTCAAATTATATTGAAGAAGTATTGCGAAGGATAAAAAACGTCTTTAAACTAAATTTACCTGAAGTAACTGTACCATTTTTTGACAACTGAATAGTAAAGTCAGTATTTCTTAATAAAGAAATAAAAATTATAGAAAGACTTGCAAAGTAATCTGGCTGATTTTATGTTTTTTATGCTTTCATGGTAGTTTATTTTCGTTAATCTCTTCCCATTTGATTATAGGTCTTCTCATACATTGTTATTTATATTCGAACGGCATATATGTCAGTTATAATTCATCGACAGTTAGATTGTTTATAAAACTAAAGAATTCTTTGCTGTACTTGGTGAATAGGTTTTCTTTCTTTTCCGGCCATGTTCCTTCTTGTAGGATGTAATTTTTTTTATTAGTTTTTGTCTATGAGTAGTTATGTTTGGGCAGCTAAATACAATGTTCTGAAAGGTCTGCTGTCCTTCCGTGCAGGGACAGTAGGACGAATCTGCCTGATTAACAGTGCTTAATGTAAAGGATAGGAGAAAGGATACTATGGAGAAACAAGATGTTCTCTAAAAGAACGGCTACAAGTGTAATGTTTACCATGAAAAGTTGAACACTTTAAAAATAAACTAAATTTTAAATAAAATTAAAAAAAATAAATTTGTAAAACATTTCTTTTTATATTTTTAACAGTAAAGAATGCAAAAGTATTTTTTCTGTGAACTGAAAACAAAGTCAAAAAATCAAACCAAAAGCCAATAGGAGTCGCTATTTTGTTTATTTTACTGAATTATTTTGTTTGTTACTTTAGTTTAATGCTGATACACAAATGTTATGACAAACTTTTAAAAGAAATCGGATAAAGTAAAACCTACAAGAAATGAAAGAATCATCAGCTGATTGTTTAGCGCTGGTGATTCTGTAATCTTATTTCGTCAGGCAATGTCAACACGCTTCCCTTTTGCTTGATGGGGGCGGGTGGGGGTGGATATGATCGAAAGCAGCACGTGTTTGTCTGAGTAATTCAAGGCTGGACTAAGTCTTATCACCCACTCAAAAGACCTATGCTTACCAATTATTATAATCATATTTATAAATTCATTAAAGCGAATGTTGATAAAATCTCTATTTAAATACTATATTTCAAATTATCATTTTAAAATTACCATTTATTATTATTAAAAACAAATATTTTAACTAGCTAATGGTTTGAAATTTAAATAAGGATCCTCTTCAAAGAAATAAAAAAAATATAGATTTGATTTGATCAGATATTAATTTGATCTATCAAAGATTGTAGACAGTAGCGTCTACACAAACTTTTGGATACACACCCACCCACATACACACCCACCCACATACACACACCCACATACATACACACACACACACAATATAATATATATATATATATATATATATATACATGTAAAACATTATATAATTAGAATTAAGCAAGCAAAACTGTATAGCCATAAGAAGAAAATTGCATGTAGTACATTTGTGGAGCATGTTGTTATTTAAATAAATTCCCTCATGGCAGGGGTACTGCCCGTGGGAAAAAACACACACACACACACACACACACACATACACACACAAACACACATAAACACAACGCATGAACACACACACACGCGCTCATCACACACGGACATCATCGGAAAAACCTTTTAAAACTACTTTCAGGACCTAAAAAAATATAATTCCGTTAAAATTTCGAAATCAAATTTTTTTACGATCACTATATTTTACTTATAGTAAAATAAAAAAGAAATAATAATAATATATCTGTTGGAGTTTAATTGTTTCAGGATAAGTATTAACCAAAAAAATGAATAATTCCAATTTAAAAACAATATAGAAATTGATTAATTTGAACATCTATTAATTTTATAATTCTTTACGAAGAGCTTTAAAATCTACGTTTGCACGATACCAAACAATAAAATATTACTAAAATTCAGTTGATTATCAACAATTTGATATTATTACTTATAAAAATTCTGAGTGTAGACCACTCTACATTTTTCTTTTAATAAATTAGTGTCTTAAGTGTGTGGCTTAAATTTAATCAAAGTCGAGTACTTATGAAAATTTTCAGCAATCCCATGCTTACTTGCACTTTAAAGAGGGCAATTAGAAAAGCTGAACTACTTGTGTTCTACTCAGGGAAAATGTTTTTCTTTTATTTTCTTTTTTTCTCTACATAACTTAGTATCTTCCATATATTTATATCATTTATGATCTTCCAGATATATCAGGAGATAGAGTGGTAGAGGTACATTCCCTCTTAACTCAAAAGCAACTCTTGTTCATTTGTGAATACATTTAGAGATTTAAACCAATTTTATTGAAATGTTTTTTTTTTAAAAAAAAAAAATTATAACTTAAATATTCAGTTTAAATTTAACTAAAAGTCGAGTATACGTGAAGTTTTAATGAAGGGGGAGGTTCATCCCCTTCCATCCACCCAGTTATTTTAGTCATTTAGGACTCTTTTTATTGTACTTCTCTGGAAATGCTCTCTTGTTAATCTTTATATTAAAATTACCTAAACTTATATATATATTATATAAAGATTTAACATAAACACGAGAAATAATAATCAATGATCAAGCCACAATATGAAATGGGAAAACAAGGCTAAAAACTTTCAACCGTAACAAGCGGTCTTCGTCAGAGTCAAAAACCCAACTCATCTTCAGTTGAATTTTTGACTCTGACGAAGACCGCTTGTTACGGTTGAAAGATCTTAGTCTTGTTTTCCCATTTACTTTTTGTGGTTTGATCAGTGATTGTTATTTCACATGTTTATGTGAAATCTTTATATATATATATATATGCTATTAGAAACTGGATGTCTGTTTCCACTTGGTCCAATTTCGTCTTATATTTTTCTAAATTACGAAATTCTTTTTAGATAAAAAAAAATAAAACACAAACACTTTTTTGTTGAAAATGGTGGATGTAACACCGAAACATGTCCAATAATAAATTAAAAAATTATAGTGATTTAATTTTTAAGTTGAACTCTGAATTAAAGAAATAATTTCGTAATTTGGAAAAATATAAGACGAAATTGAACCAAGTGGAAACAGAGATCCATTTTCTAAAAGCATGCATTGAAGAAGGACTGCTCCCAACTTTTACAAAATATATGTTATATATATATATATATGTGTGTGTGTGTGTGTGTGTGTGTGTGTGTGTGTGTGTGTGTGTGTGTGTGTGTGTGTGTGTGTGTGTGTGTGTGTGTGTGTGTGTGTGTGTGTGTGTGTGTGTGTGTATGTGTGTATGTGTATGTATATATATATAAATATATAAATTAAACAATAGGTGTTTGTTTCTTTGTTCATTAATTTTCCATGGTGATAGAGATCTGAAATTATTATAATCTTTACTTTTGTTGTGATTGGCTTTGTTGTAGTTGTATTACATAATATGAAATCGTGTTTGAGTATAAGGGTAGTTTATTCCTAAAATGTTTTGGTGCAAAAATTTTGTACATATTTGGTTACACATAGATCTGTGAACGCAGCTGTCCATGTATGTAAATAAACAATAACAAAAACAGTTGATCTATTACAGACGAAAATCTGCAGGCAGTAATGAGGATCTTAACAAGTCACCTCACTCCAGATTTTAAAAGAATAGTTAGGGACTGTCATAGGACGCACTGGTGTCATTGAATAATAAATATATGTATAACGTTAAATTACACAAAACACGACACAGAAAAAAGACAAAATACACACTTACTAAATTCAGTAATTTGAAGTATTGTTCGTCATCAGGAGAATAGTAGAAGAGATGACGATGTAAGAGAGATCTCCCACATCGAAAGAGGATCTCTTTCGAAGTGTGGAGTTGTCTCTCACTTCGCTCTCTTTTCTAGTCTTCTCCTGATAATTAAGAACAATAGGAAATATTAAATTTAATAAGTGTGTATTTTGTCTTTTCTCTGTGTCTAATTTTGTGTAATTTAAAGTTTTATAAGTCCGTGTAGACAGATTATTCAATTTAATGAACATAGAGTTATACTTAGCAGAATAAAACTTTGCTAATTTGATTTCTTGAGTTATTTTTTTTTTAAATTAATACTTTAGTTATAATTTCTCAAACATTTACTTTCATGTTTATTAACATGATGCTATCAGTGCGTCTCTCCAGCCAATATAATTTCCCCCACCTCCTTGTTAAATGTGTTTCTTTGAAAGTAAAAGAACGATAGAAAAAGCTGGTTTAATCGTTATGTTCAGTTGGGATGATTCTACACACGTGTGAAATGGCAAAAGATTGGACACTTGCCACTTTGATAGCAATCCTTTCTGGCCTCCAAGTCACATTAAACTGTAACCGCAATCAGAGGACACTCTGTTGTGCCTGCCGCAATAACAGGCTGCTATTCTTTATATTCAGACACACACTGGTATCACGAGGTAAATATTACAACCTGTAGCTGGTACTCTCTTGGTTCGCAGATAGGTACAAAAAATCATGGAATTAATTTCATATATATATATATATATATAGTTCAATATAGACAAAGAAACATAGAGAAATCAAAAGAACACACTTACAGTCTCTAATTTTCGGTTTTAACCATCTTCAGGAGAGATAAGAGAGGGAAACCAAGCGCACTGGCTTAGAGACGGTTTTCAAACCAAAAATTAGAGACTGTAAGTGTGTTCTTTTGATTTCTCTAGGTTTCTTTGTCTATATTGAACTATATTTGTCCGTTTTGGATCGTATTTCCAACGAAAAAGTGTATATATATTATATATATATATATATATACAAAACTTAGTTTATCGGGACTTGGTCAGTTCTTTACGTTCAAATTAAACTCTCACTGCAAACGTTTCGCTCTTTATTTAAAACATTTTTTATAGGCACAAGTATAAATTTTGAAATAGAAAAACGAAGTATTACATTACAAATTATTTTACAAAGAAAAATAGTATGTGGATTTTAACAACAACTGTAGTCTGAATGAACACTTGACACTGAACTTTAGTTCACCAGAAAACATCTGGTGAGCCACTAGAATATCCTCACCATATGTTTTCTGCATTTAGTGTTTCAGTTGGTTTTTGCCTCTGACGAAGACCGCTTGTTACGGTTGAAAGATCTTAGACTTGTTTTCCAATTTCTTATTGTGGTTTGATCATTGATTGTTATTTCACGTGTTTATGTGAAATCTTTATATATATATATATATATAAACTTAATTCAAACAAAAAAATACATAAAAGATATAAGATTTTTGGCACATTTCAATGTCACATTGAAAGCTTTAATTGATCTGCTTATTACAAAACCCAGTTACTGTTCTCTTCTAGAAAGACCAATGAACATTTTTTGTGATTTCTTGTTAGTTGAACAATGTCGAAAGAACAATTGTCGAAGTAAGGAATGGTATAATGTTCTTGTTTGGTGCTGGCATTCAGTTCAAAGAAAAATTCTTTGCCTGCGACAGTTTTAGTGAATTTGAGTAGGGTAAGAGTATAATATAGTTTGTGGTTTAATCTAATTTCGATATTCCGCACTGATGATTATGCACCTATCGGCGAATGGCTTAGCTAATATTGGTTTAATGAGAGACACAGGTCAGAGGGTCGCAGGGTTTGTTCAACACCATGGAATAATAGGGATATGCAAATGGCTTAGCGCTGTGAAGGGTGTTGGGTCATTTCATTGATCTCGTAGCCTTGCAAGACTGCCCACACACCCCTCTCACTCATTCACTCTCTCCCTCTCTCTTTCCCTCTACTCGCTCTCTCCTTCGGCTCTAAGCTCTCTCCCTCCCTCCCTCCCTCTCAATCTCCACTCTCTCTCTCTCTGTCATTCGATTGTCTCGTAGCCTTGCAAGACTGCCCACACACCCCTCTCACTCATTCACTCTCTCCCTCTCTCTTTCCCTCTACTCGCTCTCTCCTTCTGCTCTAAACTCTCTCCCTCCTCCCTCCCTCTCAATCTCCGCTCTCTCTCTCTCTCTCTCCCTCTCTCTCTCTGTCATTCGATTGTCTCGTAGCCTTGCAAGACTGCCCACACAACCCTCTCACTCATTCACTCTCTCCCTCTCTCTTTCCCTCTACTCGCTCTCTCCCTCTGCTCTAAACTCTCTCCCTCCCTCTTAATCTCCGCTCTCTCTCTCTCTGTGTCATTCGATTGATCTCGTAGCCTTGCAAGACTGCCTTTTCTCCCTCCCTCCCGCAATCTCTCTCTCTCTCTTCTCTCTCTCTCTCTCTCTCTCTCTCTCTCTCTCTCTCTCTCTGGTGTGTCATTCTAATTATCTCTCAGTTTGAAGATCGTGAATGCCGTAACTGTGGTTTACTTTAATGATACATGTTAGATAGGAGATCTCCTAACTATTTATACCAAAATATAAAATAATGTAATATAATTAATTTTCATGTTATTGTAATTAAATTCCATGTTGATTTAGTCATTAAGATGTCTGCAAATACAGACGAAACGTTGGCTTAAAGGCGTTGTATTATTGAAGATAGGAGTATATATATATTGTTTTCTATGAGTTGTCCGGGGGCAACATAGTATCAAAAACCGGCTGAAGAGGATACATATCAAAAGCAATAACTCGAATGGGTCGCTATGTGAAGAAGTTAGAGTCGAGTGTCAACATCCTTTATTCAAG
The DNA here is from genome assembly GCA_026182355.1 of Hermatobates lingyangjiaoensis. Classification (NCBI taxonomy): domain Eukaryota; kingdom Metazoa; phylum Arthropoda; class Insecta; order Hemiptera; family Hermatobatidae; genus Hermatobates; species Hermatobates lingyangjiaoensis. The sequence goes on along the minus strand of JAPFBL010000948.1, from coordinate 27,209 downwards.
CGAGACTGTGCAACCTTTACACCCATTGACTCGAAGACAAATGAGAGTATCAAATAAAATAAATTCAATTTCCGTAGCAGATAATAGACAAGACCAACACCCAACCACCACAAAAAACAATAATAGAAAAGGAACATGAGTTCACTGTAAATGAGGCTCGAGTTTTCTGCCAATAATCTATTTTCACAGAGGGACTGTGCAACCACTATATCCATTGGCGGAATAACGAAGGCTTCGCTGAGCAGCGGGCAACTGGGACCGCACGCATCGACCTGCTAACTCTACTCTCCTATTGGTCAGCATTTCAACGAATATATATATATATATATATATATATATATATATTGTTTCATTAAAGTACACAGCAGCCTCTGCGTTAACGACTTTTAAGCTGGTCTGCTCCAATTTACGAACATCCTTGCGGTGGGCTGGTGTTAAAAGCCATATTAATTGCCAAAGAGACATCTTACTTTGGCATGAGGAGATGTAAAAAGAAAATCACAACTTCCAGACGAAAGCCAAACCTTTTTAATACAACACAAAATACAAATAAGAAACAACAACAATTAAAATGAATATTAAAAAGTTTTCCCTTTCGTCTGGAAGTTGTGATTTTCTTTTTACATCTGCTCATGCCAAATTAAGATGTATCTTTGGCAATTAATATGGCTTTTAACACCAGCCCACCGCAAGGTTGTTCGTAAATTCGAGCAGACCAGCTTAAAAGTCGTTAACGCAGAGGCTGCTGTGAACGTTAATGAAAAATGTTTACGTGAGGATTTGCTGGCATCATACACAAATATATATATAATATATATATATATAAATACTCAAATAAACTGTGACACATAGACAGAAACATAACAAAGACTCACTTTTCAATATTTCAACTGTAATGGCGGTTATCCTAAGGAGAAAAAGTGAATTGACGGAGGGATGACAGTCAACTAACTGTTTATATATAAATATATGTATTTAATGAAGAGACGAGGAAATTCCAAAAACTGGAGAAATTGTGTAAGAAACAGATACAAGCCAAGTATGGGGCGTTATTTAACAATATATGTTTAAATGAAGGACTGCTTCCAACTTTTATATATATATATATATATATATTATATATATGAATTAAATACCACAATAAACAAATATATATTAATTAAAACGCTCTAAGGCCTTTCGTTACAACATCATCAGAGAGCTAAATGAAACAAGCAAAAAGTATAATAACAAGTTAACCTGGTTGATTGAAGTCTTCAAGATTGCTGGCATCCCCGTCTGAAGTTAGGAACATTTTAGGAACATTAAATTCAGACAGGGATGCCAGCAATCCTCAAGACTTCAATCAACCAGGTTACCTTGTTATTATACTTTTTGTTTGTTTCATTTAGCTCTCTGATGATGTTGTAACAAAAGGCCTTAGAGCATTTTAATTAATATATATTTATTTATTGTGGTGTTTAATTCATATATCATATCAAGAGTTATTGTTGATTATTAATTTTAATATATTAATATAGATATATATAAATTTTATATAATTATATATAAATATATATATAAAGTGATTCTTTGTTGTGTTTCAGTTTATGTGTCACTGCTTATTTTAATTGTAAATATATATTAATATATATATATATTATATATAAAAATTAAATAAATTCAAAACGAAGGTAACACACAGAAAGACACAGACATAACTAACATCGATATTTCGACAATCGCCGTCGTCAGGAGGTGTGAAGAGCGGAGAGTCCCGCAAGAAGGCAGGGCGGTGACTTCTTGCGGGACTCTTCGCTCTTCACTCGTCCTGATGACGACGATGGTCGAAATATCGATGTGAGTTATGTCTGTGTCTTTCTGTGTGTTTCCTTTGTTTTGAATTTATTTTATTTGATAAAGTCCGCTGGACCGTTTCTTTTAATTTTATATATATATATAAGGACCCATTCTCTCGGCAGCTTTTTTTATTGCTCTATTTCCTTCATAGGAGTCTCTGAGGTCATATGAGCCTTTCACATATATGGGCCTATGAGCAGTCCTGCCATTATATCCGCATCGTCAGCAAACCTTAAACCTCTAATTCTGGATTGAGAATCCCCCACCTGGGTCGCCTCCTACTTGCCGCTTTCTCTAAAGTGCCATTAGTTGAAAGTGCACCTCTTTGTCTGACTCCACATCTTATGGTGAATTAGTGACATCGTGATTAGTAAATTATACAGAGTTGATGAATCATCTGTTAATTTAATAAACTATAAACTTGTTGTAATTCGATCTGCTTTGATTACTGTAATACATGACAACACCAGACCCTTGCCTGCAATAGCCAACAATATTAATTGAAACTGAAAACGTTATGCTAAACGCCAACAAGACAGTAAAATATAACTTGTAATTAGAGCTTTCAAATAAATAAGAGTTTTTTTTTTTTTTTTTGCCCAAGCCTATAGGGGAGAGGGAGAGAGACACACAATGAACCCCCCCCCCCCACCCCTTTATCAAAGAGAGAAAGAGAAAAGAGGCACACAAATGCACAATAACTGGATTGCATTCAACAATGAAGTCTGATTCGAAATTAACTGCCACCAACAGCAATTGTATTCCTTTTTCAAGTAATGGAATAATCAAGTTTAAATTACAACATTTAAGCAGCGGGTCTTCACTTCTTATACTATCTTTCAATTATCAAACGCAAATTGAATTTTTTTTTTTTTATATCATTCTGGTTAACAATATAGACAAAAGTATCTCTGCTCAGTAAATAGTAGGTACATTTTCAACACACTGGAAAAATGAAATAATAAAAATGCTTATATTTTTACGGTATTTTTTTCAAATTAAAAACACTGATATGTTACTAATATTAGCACCTAATATTATTAAATATCGCCATTATTGATCAATTTGTTGCCCGGAGTCATAAATTGCAGTTATATAATGCTTTACTATTTTATAATTAATGGTTATCTGTAATATCTATGAAGAAGTAACTCCAAGGAAACCTCCTTTTATTGTGGTATCTGTTGACAAATAGTATGCATGAATGCATTTGAGTGTTTATGTGTGATAAATATGGAAACGATTTGAGTGATTATATATATATATATATATATATATATATATATATATATATATAAATTGATATAGTTTCTCAACCACTGATATTTCAAATTCACATAAGGGGTTATTGAGGATTTTGGTCATAAAACATACAACTCCTGATCATCAGCCGACGTTGCTGATCATTTACTTATGATGATCTTGCTTTACTTATGTCGTTTAATAAATTGTTTTTTAGCCTTGAAAATGCCTAATAAATTTATTAGTAGAAATTTTGTATAAAATTAGTTTTGTATAAATATTTATACAAACATTCTTTCCCATCACCAGTCATAATAACAATAGTAAATCATTGTAACATGGATGATAACCTTAAGTCATAAACTAACCTTTCTTCATGTAACCTTCATATGTTCACCCGCCCTGTTTTGTGGAAATGATAGATGAATATAACAAGTAGTGTTTTTCGTACTTAGAACCAATTAATTCTTATGTAACTTAAATAACCATTAGCACACTTTCCAAGGTAAAACTAATTTCCTTTTGTCTGATACTTTTAAATAGATGTGTACTCAACAACTCTGATTATAAAATTACCTTTTGTATGTATCTGTTCCTCTTATAAAAATGTGTTTTAGTTCTCTATGTGAGTTGTAGATTGTTTTGATAAATGTATTATAGTCTTACTCTAATTTTAGCCCTGAAGATGATGTACAAATACATCGAAACGTCGTCCTAGAAAGGATTTTATTTTCTTTTACTTGACCTAGCCCTCAATAACAAAAACATTGAATATATATATATACATATGTACATAGGGAGAGAGAGAGAGAGAGAGAGAGAGAGAGAGAGAGAGAGAGAGAGAGAGAGAGAGAGAGGTATAATAATGTAGCATAAGAAAGGAATTAAGAATCATAATTAGCATTAAGGAATTATTACACATAAATATGTTAGCTTATAGTCCTCTCCGAAGGATGACGTGCTCAGGTTTGTTGACCTCTCACGTGAATAAATCCAGGGACAGAGTTGGTATTACACTGTAGTCCCATAATTCCAGGTGAGCACACAAGTCACTGGTCTACCCTGTTTGTTATTAATTTATTTATTATTTATTATTAATTTTATAAGGAATTAACAAAATTTATGAATCTATAATCAGCTTTTGAGGAGGAATAAATAAATCGAAAATCATAAAATGGATAATACATTGAACTTTTCATGAGGAAATAATTGTTCAAAACCTTTACATTTCATATGCAATGTAGTAAGGTATATTAATTTGATCATTCAAACAATGCAAGTTATAGTGTTTCTGTATACTTTCTGATTTATACCATTCCAGCTAACTACAAACAAAAATTATCGAAAAAAAAAACTACAAATAGGCTACACTAAATACAAGAAACACATACTTAGACGCACAAAACACACCAAACCACTGGACTAAATATAACACACACATATACACACCACAAAAAAAAGAAAAAAATTCAGTGTATCTTAAAATGTATATGACTACCAAAATCGTGGAACAAAATTATTCAATATTGTAGGGTAAAAAGCTAATGAAATAGTCTCCACATAGAAAAATTTCCATTAACTTTTTACCCTACAATGAGTAAATACCACATAATAACTGATTGTACTACGTTAGAATTAATTCAATATTGTTATAATTTTCCTATAGTAGGCTAAAAATCAGAATGGAATATATAAAAAAAAAATGTTTTGAAATAAACATTCATTTAATGAAACACTATATTAAAATTTTATTTAATAAACAGTAATAAAATATAAAACACAGAAACTTATGCACTCAAAACAGACCAAACTACTGGACTAAATGTAACACAGACACATACACACTCATACAATACACACATACATACGCACACATTCATCACACAAAAAAAATAAAAAAAAATGCAGTGTATCTCAAAAATTGTATAACTGCCGAAGTCTGGGAACAAAATAAACTCGAAATTACTACAGACTTCTTTTACTAGACTAAAAATCAGAACTGGAATATAGGTATAAAAAAAAAATTTGTCGTGAAATAAACATTAATTTAATGAAACATATATTTAAAAAATTTATTTAATAACCATTAATAATAAAAATGATCTTAAAAATGCAAAAAAAGGGTGGCATTAAATAATTATATTTTAATATAAGCACGAAATGTTTTACATATTTCCAAAGCCTTAATTAATAATATTTAAGGGATGAAATAATAAGGTGGGTTTATAAATATGTAGTAGATGGTTGGTGACAAAGTGCGTGTCAGATAAGAAAAACCTTTTGTGCTGACCGTCATCGTATTGCGCCAGTGATATGCCTAAATGTTTTCGTTAGCTATAGCTAGCTTCTCAATATGGATAATAATGCAAACATATTGATTGAAACACACCAGTCACAGAATATTGCAAGTGGCGATAATCTCAGCTTATTAACACTTAACTCTTATCTCTTGCTGACTTGTTGTATCAATCTAGATGTATTTTAATTGAAAATTTAAGAAAAAACATCACGAAATGTAAGCTAGTTTGGAACAATATCATACTTATCTAGAATCACGGCGGTCATGTTTAAGATAAAATCATATATATATATATATGTATAAACTTTTTATTTTAAGGTCCGTTGGGCCGTTTCATTTAATTATTATATATATATACTAAATATAAGAAATGGTGCACAATGACTATAAAACTTTAAATTACACAAAGCACGACACGGAAAAAAGAATAAAAAGAACACTACAGAATTCAATATTTCGAACAGTTGTTCGTCATCAGGAGTAGACTAGAAGAGAGGACGAAGTGAGAGAGCTTATTTTTCTTCATTTTGAATCTTTCCTACGGCATTTTGTCTCATATACATATTTTAACACCTAGAATAATTGCAACTTATAATAAATAGTGATGTCTAAAAGTAGCTTTGCTCAAATCATTCATGAACTCAACCTTAAAGAAAGAAAATAAGCCAGGAGATTTGAAAAACTCAATAAGAAAAGGTACATGCAATCAAGTCAATTGATTTTAATGCATATATATATATTTATATGTTTCACAGTAAAACACAGACACAGAGAAAAGGAACAAACTCACTTACTGTCTCTAATTTTCGGTTGAACCGTCATCAGGAGAATTAAGATAGGAACACCAAGCGCAATTGCGAAGCGACGACTCGTCTCGAGGACGTGAAAACAAAGGCCTCAGAGCGATTATCTTCAATCATTTGTGACGATTTGCCTGAATATAATATCACATGTTATTGGGTCAATTTTGTATATATATATTGATAAAAATTATATTGATGAAAAAAATATTGATAAAGAAATGTCCGAGTTTTGATAAAAAAATATCGTTATATATATATATATATATATATATATATATATATATATGTTGAATGCCAGATTAGATATTGTAAAAGACGAGCCAATCCCTGTTACGTATTACTTTGGGCACTTCTTATTGGTTGTGGGTGTTTATTCGTTGAACACGTTTCTTCTTAGCACACTCCGTCTGCTCGGCCGCCTCAGCCTTCACTCCGGGAGAGGGCTCGCAGTCCCTACTTAATTTTCCAATAGAGTTGGATGAAGGTCTTGGCGTCCTGGCTTGGAAGTGTACCTCGTCGAACTCGGTGTTTACTATGGGCTTAGTGGATTTCATTAGATACTGGTTGTTGGTGTTTTTTGTAAATTCTATTGATGTGGGTGTATGTAGACCTTTTCCCCGTCGGTTTCTTAACACGCTTGGCCGCATCCGCCGTCCTTCCTGGAGAGGGCTCGCAAGGAAGGACGGCGGATGCGGCCAAGCGTGTTAAGAAACCGACGGGGAAAAGGTCTACATACACCCACATCAATAGAATTTACAAAAAACACCAACAACCAGTATCTAATGAAATCCACTAAGCCCATAGTAAACACCGAGTTCGACGAGGTACACTTCCAAGCCAGGACGCCAAGACCTTCATCCAACTCTATTGGAAAATTAAGTAGGGACTGCGAGCCCTCTCCCGGAGTGAAGGCTGAGGCGGCCGAGCAGACGGAGTGTGCTAAGAAGAAACGTGTTCAACGAATAAACACCCACAACCAATAAGAAGTGCCCAAAGTAATACGTAACAGGGATTGGCTCGTCTTTTACAATATATATATATATATATATATTATAATATATATATATATATATATTGATAAAAGTATCGACAGTGGAATAAAAACAAACTAAAATTTATTGGGACTCGGTCAGTTTTTCAGGTTCAAATTATAGCAATGAGAGTTTAATTTGAACCTGAAGAACTGACCAAGTCCCGATAAAATTTAGTTTTGTATATATATATATATATATATATATATATATATATATATATATTTGTACAAAAAAAATTATTAGAACTCGGTCAGTTCTTGAGGTTCAAATTAAACTGTCAATGTTTTGGTTTTTATTTAAAATCTTGTTTCATAGACAAAACTAGAAACTTATCAATCAGAAAAACTTAATTATTACAGTAGGCATATTTTTAAAATAAAGAAATTTGAAAATTTTGTAGCTTCCAAAGAAGGTTAGAGGTCCTATCTCTCTCGCTCTCTCTCTCTCTCCCTCTCTCTCTCTCGCTCTATCTATCTATCTGCTTGTATATCTATCTATCTGTCTCTCTACTGAAGACAGTTAAACGGTAAATTAGGGACTATAGGTGTATATATGTGTATATTAAACAATGTTTAATAGGTTTTTTTAGATATTGTATATACTCGTAGGTTTACCTCCTGAAGATGGTCGAAGACAACCGAAACGTTGGAGAAAATATAACCATTGAAAACCAAACGTATGGTGAGTTAATCTACCTAGTTCCTTGTGAATTTAAAAAAAATTATTAAGAGCTTTGGAAAAGTTATCCAAAAAATTAATTAAAAAAACAATAGACCGTAAATTCAATCTGACATATATATGTTGGCTTTCTTTATGCGTAGCTAACCTCGTTTCCTGAGGACGACCGTTAAAAGGGTCGAAATATTGAATATGAGTCCAAGTATCTGTTTTTTTTTTCGTATTTTTTTTAAGTTATCAAAGTATGACCTACCAGTCGATAGTCGAGCATGCAAACCACTGGACTACCTTTGCCTCCAAAGTGGAATGATAACATTCTATTATATACGTTTAAGAGAGCTTTAGGGGGGTAGAGGAAAGATAATACTTATATTAAGATATTAAACAAAATAGATTTGGATAAGCACAAAAGCTTTTTTATCTTCTCTGGTAGCAAGTAAAGTGATAGAGTGATCAATGCAGTTCCATCTGAAATCATGTATGTCTGCATTTCTGGTGGATAGATATCTCTCACACATAAGGGGGGAGGGGGAGATAATACTGTACATCAATCATGTGGATTGCATCGAATACATGAATCAACCTCCATCCTTTACAACGTCACTCATTTAATTCCTATATACATTAATTAATATATAGACAATATATTTAGACAAAATACAATATATATATAAAGTTGAATAAAAACGAATTAAAACGAAAGTAGACAAAGGAATAAATCTCTTCACTATTAATGGAAATCTAGTTATAAATATACATGAAAAATGCAACACATAAAAGAAACAAGAACACTTATTGGGTCAATATTTCGAACTGAAGCTCGTCAGAGTAGAAGGGAAGAAGAAGAGGTACGTGCGTTCGTGAGTGCGAGTCGATGGTGACTATATATATATACAGAGTTTCATAACACACGCAACATTATTAAGAAAGGATTTTCAAGAATTTTAAAACTATATGAAGGCAGTCCGAAGAGAAACTAGTCTGGGAGGGGTAAAGAAGCCAATTTAATAGCTTCCCAGATGCAAAGACCCTGGGGAAACCTCACCTTGACAGTACCTTCCGATAATCTCCCTTATTGTGAATATGTGCTATGTTGAGTCGGTGTAGTTTTTTTTAATTATTGTTTACTTTTAGATTTCTTAATAATTTTACGTGTGTTATGAAACTCTGTGTATATATAAATATATATATATATATATATATATATATATATATATATATATGTATATATATTGAGTAGCTGAAGCTAACTCAATCGGGACTACTTCTGCCCGATGACGACGACTGTCGAAATATCGTTGTGAGTCTTTTGTGTGTGTCTTTATTTGTTTTTCTCTTTCCTGCGTGAACTATATATATATATGTATATATATACATATGAGTTGATAAATATGAGTTGACTGTCGTCCCTCTGTCAATTCACTTCTTCTCCTGAGGACGACCGCCATTATGGTCAAAATATTGAAAAGTGAGTCTTTTGTTATGTTTCAGTCTATGTGTCACTGTTTATTTTAAGTGTTATCTGTCCTGCCGGACCCTTTTTCGTTTATGATGGTATATATATATATATATATATAACAATTAAAAGAAACGGTTCAGCGGACTTTTTTAAATAAAATAAATTCAAAACGATGGAACACACAGAAAGACACAGACATAACTCACATCGATATTTCGATGGGAGTTATGTCTGTGTCTTTATGTGTTTCCTTCGTTTTGAATTTATTATATATATATATACATTTTTTCGATGAAAATACGATCCGAAACGGACAAATATAGTTCAATGCAGCAAAAAAAACATATAGAAATTAAAAAAACACACTTACAGTCTCTAATTTTTGGTTTGAACCGTCTTCAGGAGAAATAAGAGAGGGAAACCAAGTGCACTGGTTCAGAGACGGTTGGAAACCCATTTTATAATTCTGGTTGGAGACGGGTCTCTACCTACCTGCGAACTAAGATGGACAACGTCCGAAAGCGCTCCAAGGACTCCAAGATCATCGTATGAGGTATGACAGTTTGCCATATTAATAATATAAATCATACTAACCTCAGTGGTAATAATAATATGCATGTACTTAATGATAAATTATTTTTTTTAAAAAAAATTTTTTTTCTTTTTTTAAAAGGATTAAATGTTTTATATTATTTTTAATGAAACAACTCGTTTGGGAATTCAGTACAATTCGGTTTTCGAACGCCATTGTAAAGCGGAATATGGTCAAGAACTGACGTATGACTGTAAATATGATTTCATAATCGAAGTTTATAAATAAAAAAAAACATTTAAATTGATTTTATTAAAAAAAAAATATCAAAAACAATTTTAATTAAAAGATATATTTAAACCTACAAAATATGACATGAGTTAATTTTAATTTAATGATTGTTGCTGAAGTAATAGGAAACATAACTTATAAGATGAAATCGAGTCAGACGACGAGGTGTAGTTGTTTCTGAATTAAGCTTTACAAGGGGGTGGCGGGGGGAGGGGTTGTAGGAAATTTCTGCAAAGGCCGTGGGATCTGAGTAGTTGGTTTCTAATTAAAACAGTAGAAATTAATTCCAGATGAATTGTACTGGCAGGATTGATACAATTAATAGGGTAGGTATCAGCTCGCGACGCTGTAAACCGCTTCCCGCCACCCCCTTTTCATTTTGTTCTCTTTGAATAAATTAAACAGGCATTTGTTAATATGGAGTGCAAACAGACACGTCCTTTACTATTAGGCCTTATTTCTCCATCGCCCCTCCTACTGTTCAGCCCCCCCCCCCACCGCTCTCTCTCTCTCTCTCTCTCTCTCTCTCTCTCTCTCTCTCTCTCTCCTCCCTCTCTCTCTCTCTCTCTCTCTCTCTCTCTCTCTCTTGCATTTACAAGTGTGCATTTCAAAATGTCAGGCTATCCAGCTTGAAATACACTTTTCTTCGATATTTAAGTTATCTTCATAACAAAAAAATAAAGAAATCTGGAGTGGCTTACATTCAAGCTTACTAAGTGTAAACATATTATCATACTAATTCAAATCAAAATATATATATATACATATATATAGGTGTGTATATAATCTAATTGGGATTCGGTCAAATTTTCTAGGTTCAAAAATTTAACTCTCATTGCCAACAATTCGGTTTTATTTTAAAACCTTTTTAATAGGCAGAAGTAAAAATTTTTTTATTAAGAAAATGAAACTTATATTATTTAAAGGAAATAGAATCTTAAACGGACAAAACCGTGGACTAGACTGTTATAGAGTCAATATAACCTATTAAATCTGTTATATATATATCCCTTAAAATTTGAAAAAAAACGATCCAAACTGGACGCAAATCAGCTTAAAAACGAAGAAAAGCAACACACAGAGAAAGAGACAGACTTACGAACTCAAATTTTCTCCTGAAGACGGATCTGGAGTTTGAAAACCTGGGTTTTCCTGCCGTTTTGTTTCAGGCGTGCTTGGCCGTCCATTCTATTTTCTCCTGAAGACGGATCATCCGAAAATTTGAGTTCGTAAATGTGTCTCTTTGTTTGTGTGTTGCTTTTTTTCGTTTTTTAGCTGATATATATATATATATATATATATAGTTAACACATGAAAGAGAAAAAACAAATAAAGATACACACAAAAGACTCACAACGATATTTCGACAGTCGTCGTCATCGGGTAGAAGTAGTCCCTTTGAGTAGCTGAAGCTAACTCATATATATATATATATATATATATATATATATATTGTTTTCTATGAGTTTTCCGGGGAAAGAAATATGATTCGTTGAAATGCTGACCAATAGTAGTGTAGAGTTAGTAGGTCCATGCGTGCGGTCCCAGTTACCCGCTGCTTAGCGAAGCCTTCGTTATTCCGCCAATCGTTATGGAGGTAGCAGTTAATAATAGTTAATAATAATAGCTTCCGTAGGAGATAATAGACAAAACCAACACCCAACCACCACAAAAAAACAATAATAGAAAGGGAACAGAAGTTCACTGCAAAGTGAGGCTCTTGTTTTCTGCCAATAATCTTGTTTCACAGAGGGACTGTGCAACCTCTATAACCATTGGCGGAATAACAAAGGCTTCGCTGAGCAGCGGGCAACTGGGACCGCACGCATGGACCTACTAACTCTACTCTCCTATTTGTGAGCATTTCAACGAATCATACATTTATATTGTGTGTGATTATAATAATAATAATTTATACATTATTATGTGTGTGTGTGTGTGTGTGTGTGTTATTTAAAGTCATGAATATTACAGAGTATACAAAATGATATCCGCACAAATATTGCTTTATTGAAAGGTTTAAAAAATGTGTTATTGATAAATGGACATAATTGTGAATTTGTGATTTTGTGGGAAAATAGTTAATTCTTTACGTAGTTTTGCATAGTGATGAAAAAGCTAGAAGGAAAATGTTGTAGGAAAGGAAATTCATGTGAAAGTGTAAAAGAGAGATGGAAGTGAGTGGGAGGAGAGGGGGTGTTGTGGAGGGGTAGGAGACATTTAGGGAATGAAGGAAAGCTGGAGGCTTATATTCATCCGTGTGACGTGAGAGAATTCCAAAGGTAAATATTTCAAGCAGGCAAGCTAGCTAGCTACCCTTCTCTGTCTAGTGTGTGGGGCGCATGAGAGACGCATGTGAGAGGGTAGGATTTAGAAAGGGGCCTCAGGGGAAGAGAACCAACTTCAAAGAAGGAGCGATGAAACATTGATAAATAAAGAGAACCTCGCTCAGTGTCCCATCTTCTATATACTTTATACCCCCCCACCTTACTTGGCACAATAACTTTAACTACACAGTCTCTTCCTTAGTCGGCTATCCATCCTCACAAAATCCCCGATATACTAGAGGTTTTCTTTCAATTTTAAAAACCTTGTTCATCTTCTCTACATAAAAGAAAATTGACATTGAAAATATCAGAGAAATCAAAATTTCAAATAATAATAATAACCCTTATAACGACTAATATTTGTAAATTTTTAATAATAAATAGACTTATTATTAAAATCACAAACACTGGAGTGGGTTAAACTCAATTTTAATAAAATAAAACACCGTAACTGATATAATGAGCAATTAATCTGATTTAATTAGTTTGTTTACAAGAGTCACTAAAAGCATCGAAGGTATGGTTATTTTTAATGATTGTGCATTAATAAATGAAAGAATTATAAACAGAAATATATAGATTCTGTGATAAAGCAAATGACATTTAAATAAAATAATTAGTTAAATTGCTGCTATTAAAAAGTTTAATTGGTTACTTAATTGACATCTAATATTAAGGAAATCATTAAATGAGATGACTAAGTCAAGCAGGGTAATTTGACACATCAATTAGGCTCCGTAGCACAGGTCTATTTAATTTCAGTGACATTTCACTTTCGATTGTCATTTGACAATATTTATGAAAAAAAGTAGTCAATAAACAGAAAACTAACATGAAAGAACTAAATGATTTTTTATATTAATTATTTTAAATTCGTCTAACTAAATAAATAAATAGTTAAATAAAATAAGAAACATTACACTTCAAAGTAATGTGAAATAAAGGAAATGCATGTATTTTGCTATATAAATGTTAGATTTCAACTGTTTGACAGTTACAAAAAAAAAGCTACAAATAATTTGAAGAATATTTAAAATATATTTGGTTTCATACAATATACAAAAACCAAAGTTACTGGACTATTTCAGAGTTATCTGTTCGAAAAACTCAAATCTGTATTGCAACATATCAAACATTTATATTTTCATTAGCAAGGCTACAATCTAATACCTAATCTATTATTAGTAACAAAAAAAAAAGGATTAACACATATAAAAGAAGTGATAATAATTAATCATACCATACAAGTGAGGGAATTAAAATGTTAGGTTCTAAGTATAAAGACCCCTTGATACGCTTGAAAGATCTTAGTCTTTTTTTCCCATTTCTTCTAGTGGTTTGATCATTGATTGTTATTTCACGTGTTTATGTGAAATCTTGTTATGTAATATATATATAAAAAAGAATTCACAGAAACCCGTAAAATAACAATCAAAGATCAAACCACAATAAGAAATGGGGAAAAAAGACTAAGATCTTTCAACCGTAACAAGCGGTCTTCGTCAAAGTCAAAAACCCAACTGAAACTGAACTAAACAATTGAGTTTTTGACTCCGACAAAGACATTTGTTACGGTTGAAAGATCTTAGTCTTTTTTCCCCATTTCTTATAGCGGTTTGATCATTATATATATATATATATATATATATATATATATATATATATATATATGTTCTATTAAATGAAGGCCTGCTCTGCAAATATATATATATATATATAATAAATTCAAAACGAAGGAAACACACAGAAAGACACAGACACACCTCCTGATGACGACGATGGTCGAAATATCGATGTGAGTTATGTCTGTGTCTTTCTATGTGTTTCCTTCGTTTTGAATTTATTTTATTTAAAAAAAGTCCGCTGGACCGTTTCTTTTAATTATACATCTATATTAATATATATATATATATGTATATATGATATATATATATATATATATATATATATATATATATATATATATAATCTAGGAGGTGTCAGAGCTTATTTTTCTTCATTCTGATTCTTCCTACGACATTTTGTCTCATATACATATCTTAGGTGTTGCTGGTCTGAATACTGGGCGGTGACTGAGTGTCAGCTTGGCGAGTAGCTGGTGGTTGGTCACCTAGTAGGTGACCAACCACCAGCTACTCGCCAAGCTGACACTCAGTCACCGCCCAGTATTCAGACCAGCAACACCTAAGATATGTATATGAGACAAAATGTCGTAGGAAGAATCAGAATGAAGAAAAATAAGCTCTGACACCTCCTAGATTATATAAAGAAGAGTAAATAAATAAATAAATATATATATATATATATATATATATATATATATATGAGTTAGGTTCAGCTACTCAAAGGGACTACTTCTGCCCGATGACGACGACTGTCGAAATATCGTTGTGAGTCTTTTGTGTGTGTCTTTATTTGTTTTTCTCTTTCCTGTGTGAACTATATATATATATATTGGGGCAGTGAGATTTCCATGTTCTGTCAATTTCTTAGACTTTACTATACTTCTATTCAACCAATGGTGTCTATTTGAGATCGTTTCCTTCCATTTTAAATCAATACATATAACGTACTTATTTATTGGTACGTCAAAGTAGATTTGAACAATATTAAAAACAAAGTAAAGGTGCAAGAAAGAATTTACTTTGTGTTTTTTTTTTTTATTAATTCAGCTATGAAATATTCCGACAAGAGTCAAATAAAAGAAAAAAAAAACAAGTTAATTTCCCCAGAGTGGCGTCAATTCTCGGTTGGTTTTATTTGTCGATTTTGCTACTTTCTTGGGTGAATCTACTGCTAAAGCAATCATTCTTGCTGTCAGTATCTTCAAAGCAACAATCTTGCTTATAAGAGAGAGCAAAACAACAACACATTATAATAGAAATAGACAAATAGATAACCTCAGATTAATGAGACTAGAATAAACACTTTTATTATTAAATATATTTTAAATCAATATTAAATATTTTACTGAAGCTTTAAAAGAAGTTAAAATACGTCATTGCAGTTGCTTAAAACATATAAATCTATATAGTTATAAAACTTTTGATGTTCTTGTTTAAATATTTACAGAAGCTTTAAACTGAATGAAATATTAGGGATTTTGTGGGAATCGAACCCACGCCCTTGGCAACGAAGGTCCAAATCGCTACTGTCTGCGTCAAAGGAACTTTTATAGAATAAGCTCCTAAAACCTGATATAAATGACGTCAAAAGATCAAATAATAGTTTTAAAACCTTATTTATAATGATTTAATTATAATATATTTAGAAAAATGATATTTAATGAATAAATGACGAGAAAATTAAATAATTATTAAATATTTCAACAAATGATAATTATTATAGTTAAAAGAAGTTTTAGAAATTATCAAATTACTATAAGTAAAATATTATCAAAAACAACTTTGCCATATGCCTATATTTTCTTCTTTTGTCATATCTAATTCAAAAAAAACAAAAAGATAGAGTACCAACGACCAAGGAATATTATCATGCACAATAGCAGTTCCGGACCAGAGGCTCACTACTGTTAGATTCTCATCCTGCTGTTTTTGTTGGGTCAGTAAACATTGTCAAGAATGTGGGAGTCAGTCTGTCAGGGAATGGTATCGACTTCGTGGTCGTATGGTCTTGCAGCTTTGCTTTCTCTGAGGTACTGTATCGGAAGGTACTGGAAAGTTTCAATAAAACTAATTCTCTCTAAATTTAAAAGTTAAGGACTAATTGCATTAGCTGTAGCATCTCAGAAATTGACAACTTCTGCCAGAAACTGATTTTGATATGCATAATGCTTCTATTATTCTTACCTATAGGACAAATTTAGTAAATTCCATTAATTCGCTTTTATAAGAGTTCAAGAAGAAGATGAGAAATACTCTCAATTGAAAACAGCATTTCAACATGGTCAACTACATATAGTTCCCAGTAGGATCAAACAGAAAGAAAACGAAGTTGTTTTTTTTTTTTGGAAAATTCAAATTGTACAAAAAATGTAAATAAGGAAAACTGCCTTAAAAATATGTTCATTATCATCTTTATTAGAAATGAATAAATTTAGAATATATCGGCATTTATGTGAAGATGATTGTAATAAAAAGGGAGGCGCTGGATAACGTAAAGGGTCACGGGTAGTCTAGTTGTTTATGATGTGTATATTATACTAGACTACCCGTGACCCATGCGTCATCTATCACTCCCTTTTCAATGCAATCATGTTTACGTAAAGGCAGAAAAACTCTAAATGACCCTACTGAGAGCAACATGTAATTGGCCATGTTGAAAATAATGCTCTCTTTAAATAAAATAATACTTTCTGTTGAGTCTTTCCTTGAGACTATGAATAGTCATGGGAAATGCTAAATGAATTGGAAATTTGAATCCTTCAAAAAAAAAATGTTGCCCTCTTTGAGTAAAACAAATTTCAATCATGGAACTAAAACTCTTTTCCCTTGAACCGTGATGCAATAATTTTACAAACAATGAGTATATTGTAAATCTTGTCAGTCTTGTTTCATTATATAAGCGTGATGGATCAGCATTTCTCATACACATGACAGGAGCTCTTTTTTTGAATTAATGCTTACGAGTATGTTTTGGAAGTGAAGTACAAAAAGTCCCCTTGGTGCAGAGAGTAAAGTCAAGAATTAAAAGTAAATACGTACAATACAGAAACATCGTCTAAACAATCAGTTTTCATAAATGAGACTTAGCTCCTTCGTAGAAAACAACTGGTTAGGTTTATTCTATAAGAGAAATAGATTTTACATCGGGAGTCAGTAATTTTACGTGACTTATGTTAAGAGAATTTATTTTTTATTCTTCTTTCTTTTTAATGCCGCTATTTGTAAAGTCATATATTACTCAGTGTTTTCTTTAATATTTAGTGTATTGATCCAGTATAAACTGAAATTAACAGGTATCCCAAGTTTCACTTGTGCGCAACATCCAAGGATTCATCTTCAGTTGGTTTATACACACATAATGTCATTTATTATGGAAGGTATTATAGGAGGTTTTGGAAGTGTGTTATAAGAAAAGCCCCCATAGCCCAGAGCGTAGCGCACTCGATTTCAAATGCAAAGGTCGTGGGTTCGAGTCCCACAACATTAGTTCCATTTTATTCTTTATTCCGACAATGCACGGTGGTAACAAAACAAACAAATAAACAAGGTCGGTCATGAGAGTTCTGTAAATATATAGAAGGATTATAAGAAGTACAGAACCTTTCTTCTTGTTAAGTTTCTCTGCCTTCCCTAATAAGACTTTTGTTATTGCAACTAAACTAGATAACATACTTCCTACAGTCAACATGTTTCTTTCCTAGATTTATCATAAAAAAATTTACAGAATCTTCTCAAAGATTCTCAAATGCTTTTCAGCTTATATTGGGAAAGTAGATTGCTACTTATTTGGTGATTTTTGCTGATTTTATGTTTGAGATATTCTTCTCTTTCTCAAATACACACACACACACACATATATATATATATACCTTTTCGATGAAAATACGATCCAAAATGGACAAATACAGTTCAATGTACATAAAGAAACATAGAGAAATTAAAAACTTAAACTTAGAGTCTCTAATTTTCGAAACTAGAGACCGAAAAATAGAGACTGTAAGTTTGTGTTTTTAATTTCTCTATGTTTTTTTATGTACATTGAAATATATATATATATATATATATATATATATATATATATACGCACACATCACACACACACACACACACACATATATATATATATATATATATATATATATATACGCACAGACATTTTGTTTATTCTTTAAACCGATCCCCTAGCGTGTGATTACATCAGCCGGCTTTTTGTTTGATCGGTGATTCTACAGATTCTATATTGTGAGTCGTGAATTTTGCCTAATTCAAGTGCATTTATGGTAGAGATCTTTTAACATACGATGCCTGTATCTGACATCGTACAGCCTAAGGGACCGATGGCTTAATGTCCTCTCCGAGGGACGACATACTCAGATTTATTCACCTCCCGCGTGAATAAATCGAGGGAGATGTGGGGATTAAACCCCGGACCTACCAGCCCAGAGGCGAGTTAGTACGTTAGTTAGTACGTTAAACACTGAGTTATCCGGCCCCCACGCAAACACATACACACACTCAAATTTATTTTTTTTAGACACAAGAGTACCAAAAAAATATGTCTTTCCATCGAAAGTATTGACCCCATTATAATATTTTCATATAGAAAGTAAATGTACCATATTTCAGATTCTATATTTGATCTGTATATATAAAGTTCGTGAGTTTGTTTATTTGTTTGTTTGTTCACCCATTCTCCGTGGATATAGAGACCATAAATTATAATATATATTATTTATTACTTAAATAATGTTAAATAAAAGAAAATTATTTTTTAATTCCAATAATTAGAGACAGGGTACCCAGTGCTTTGCTTGCTCTTATATAAATAATATTCTGGTACACTTTTGTACCACAAAAGTTACGTCTTATTAAAAAAATAAGTTCATTTATACAATAAAAGTTAGCCCAACAAAGTTATTAAGATATTATTACTCTATATCTAAAGAATAGCAGTTGTTTATATTTACTTCTTTTAGTTACAAATATAAAAAAAAAATTGAATGGATTGTGGAATCAACATAAGCTGTTAAAACTAAATATGCTTCAAGAGATAGGCGAGCCTTTGGAGTCGTACCGTTTGAAATATTTCCTGCAGTCGGGATCTCATCCTCCCTCTCAAATATCACCCTCTCTCTTTCTCTCTCTCACTCTTTCTCTCTCTCCCTCCCTCCCTCTCTCTCTCACTCTCTTTCTCTTTCTCCTTCCCTCTCTCTCACTCTTTCTCTATCTCACTCCTTTCTCTCTCTCTCTCTCTCTGCCTCTCTCTTAGAAAAAATTAAATAATAGTAATATGGTCAGATTAATTTTTTTTAATTATTTACGACATGTTGATATCAAGAAGATTTAATTATTAATTCGTTATTTGTTTAAAATTGGAGAAGAGATATTGTAAATAAACTGAACTAACAACAAAAAACAAAAATAAAAGGAGAAAATTGCGGCTTTGTTTTGATGAAATGGACTGTATGTTTTCATTATAATATATATTATTTATTACTTGAATAATGTTAAATAAAAGAAAATTATTTTTTAATTCCAAAAATTGGAGACAGGGTAGCCAGTGGTTTGCCACTGAATTCTGTCTTAATATTCTATGGTTGGGTTTTAATAAAATTGTTTTGGGATTATAATGATTTGAGTGTTATTTATGATAAAGAAATAATTTTATATTTATATATAGGTATATTAGGGGTGATCAAAGTTTGTTTTTATCATAATAAAATATTGATTGGATTTGTTTGGGGGGGGTTATTGAATAAATAAAATCATGAAAGCTGTTTAAAGTGAGGCAGGCTGGCTTACCAGTAGAGGAGTTTTCAGATATTATTTAACACTGGTGAAGTTTTGAAACATTAAAACCGGAATTAAGTATTCAAAGGTTTTGGTGGTGGGTGGGAGGGGGAGGGGGAGGGGGCGTTTTTGGCCGGTCGTTGCTCACCTGTCACAACTTTGTAATTTGTGGTCGCAAGACAGAGAGTAGCCCTTTCCGATGGAATCATCACTAGTTTGTGGGGGTGGGGGGGGGGGGGGCACGTATCGACCTCGAAAACCTTCCCCCCCCCCGACACAGCTTTTCCAGTCGCATCCAATCCCCCTCCCACAAGCCCGACAAACCACTTTTCATTCTCCATACCCCCTCCCCCCCCCATCCGAAACGAGCTTTAATTAACCTTTTCTTTTATTAATTAATTAAATCTAAACCACGTGGTGTTTCCACGTGTTGCATGACTTTTTCCATCTCTCTATATATTCAAAAAAATAAAACCACAAAAACTGCGCTTTTGAAGAGAAGAGGGTAAATAAGATAAAAAAAACAAGAAGGTAATCTCTGTAAATTATTCATAGCAGGGGAAATTCATTTGGAAGCACTTATAGAGGTATCAATTAGCCCCCCCACCCCCTAACAGGCACCTGCTTACAACTTACAATCAACCACGACAATAATTTTGTTTGTCCTTAGACGTTCATTACCCCCTCTACCCAACCAACATCATCCTCATACCACTTTTAGCATACCAAAAAAAAAAAAAAAAAAAAAACCAAAAACCTTATCAATTAGCAAAATTTCATTTTCAATTATTCACAATACAAAAGAAGAGGGTATTTCAAAATGGAATTTACATTGCTTATTTTGAAAATAAACCACCCTTCTGTTAAAATAAACGGAAGCACTCCCTTACCCTCTACCAACCACCCTTCACCCACACAGTCACCACCAAACCATCTTGATTACAATATAAGGGTTCTTAATGAATGAGCACCATTAGCGAAGCAAGCCAGCCAGGTCTTTCATTTAAAACGTGAAATGAGTCCAGTCACTCCATTGTTTTGTCTCATCTTGGTTGCTTTAACACAAAGTTAATGAATAAAATTGAGCTCTTCTTTCATCAATTATTATTATTATTAGTAGTAGTAGCTGTAGTAGTTGTAGTAGTAGTAGTTGTAGTAGTAGTAGTAGTTGTAGTAGTAGTTGTAGTAGTAGTAGTAGTAGTAGTAGTAGTTGTAGTAGTAGTAGTAGTACAGTACTAGTTTACAGTAACAGATAAGAGGCATATATCGTACTACCTCGAAACATATTTTCCAAACTCCACTACTTTTAGAATATTCCTGTTTTCTTTATTCCTGTAAATATTCATTCTACTGTACTTTTCACCCCCTATTCCCTCCATTATACTTTCCTTATCACACTTATAGTTTCATTAAAAAAAAAGGTTAACACCCTCACAAAGTGCTTAGCATATAAACTTCTCTTTTAACACTTTTTATAGTTATTTCCTACTTACTTTAAACAGAAGAAAACCTCCAGAAGGTATGTAAAAATTAAAATAAGCAAACTATTAAATATAGTAAAATTAATTATAGGCAAACGTATAATGAAATTTAAATATATATATATATATTATTAATGATCAAACCACGATATGAAATGGGAAAAAAAGACTAAGATCTTTCAACTGTAACATGCGGTCTTCGTCAGAGTCAAAAACACACCTGGAAAACCTCAGTTGAGTTTTTGACTCTGACGGAAGACAGCTTGTTGCGGTTGAAAGATCATAGTCCTGTTTTCCCATTTCATATTATGGTTTGATCATTGATTGTTATTCCACGTGTTTATGTCAAATTTTATATATATATATATATATATATATATATGTACAAAATAAATGTTTATGAGGACTATGTCAGTTCTGAGACAAAAATATTATCGTGAAGTAAAAACAAAATAAAATTTATCAGGGCTCGGTAGTTCTTCAGGTTCAAATATATTGCACAAATATAATATATATATATATATATATATATATATATATATATATATATATATATATATAACAAACACTTTTTCTTTTTCTCGGAGTTTGGTCAGGGTTAATATATGGAATCACCTTTTTGTCAACGTTTCGTCTTTATTTCAAGACATCCTCAGGGCTATAAATGAAGGCTGGGTTCATTTATAGCCCTGAGGATGTCTTGAAATAAAGACAAAACGTTGGTAAAAAGGTGATTCCATATATTTACCCTGACTAAACTCCGAGAAAAAGAAAAAGTGTTTGTTAATATTTTGTGGCCAAGAAAACAGTACCGTATATATATAATATATATATATATATATATTATATATATATATATATGTAAAGATTACACATAAACACGTGAAATAACAATCAATAATCAAACCACAATATGAAATGGGAAAACAAGACTAAGATCTTTCAACCGTAACAAGCGGTCCTTTTTCGCCTGTCCTGAAGACGTCAAGACAGCCGAAATGATCAGAAACTGTAAGCATTAATCTGTTTTTTCTGTTTTATACTTGTAACTTTAAATATATATATATCTATCTATCTATCTATCACTCACTACTAAATCTATCTATCTATATATATATATTAATATTTTCTTTCAAAAATGGATCAAGGTTGATAAAATTAACAAATTCACCCACCAGTTTTTTTTTGTTGTATTCATTAATAGTAAAAAAAAAACCTTTTGTCTAATGTAAGTTAATATTTGAATTGTTCATATACATTATTATAGTGGAAACAAAAGAGGGATAAGATAACAATTGTGTTGATGGAACAAAAAAAAAAGGGATTTGAAAGACTCAGGGAGGTTTATGAAAAAAAAACAACAGAATGAAATTATATTTTAGAGTAAAAGGAAGAGAGAAAGGAAATACACTGTTAGAATTAACGAGAGGCAACAATACCAATACATCACGTGTCCAGCTGGCCTGTTGAAGAGGAATTCAATTGAAAGGAAATCCACGAATCACAATTATCAAAAATATTATATGTCGCATACAAATGACAACGCGTTCCATCATATCGTATTCTCTTCATCATTAAAGAAATTTCATCAATAAGATATAAAATCACTTATATATATATATATATATATATATATATATATATATATATAAAGATTTCACATAAACACGTGAAACAACAATCAATGATCAAACCACAATAAGAAATGGGAAAACAAGACTAAGATCTTTCAACCGTAACAAGCGGTCTTCGTCAGAGTCAAAAACCCAACTGACACAAGATCTTAGTCTTGTTTTCCCATTTCTTATTGGGGTTTGATCATATATATATATATATATATATAAGTGTATATTGGCAGCTGATTCTCTTGTAAACATATTTTATTAAAGTAGACGGCAGCTTCCGCATTTACGACCTAAAATAGTTCTTATAAATAATACCTTCGATAGTTCTTATAAACTTAATAGGCCTACACTGACAGGACCCCCAAGCAATGTGTATAACAAGTTGTAACCTTCCACTTGCCACAGTGGACTTGTGTTTTTTCAGAATGATTATCTATTTCTATTAACCTCTTAATTTTAATCATTTTGTGTCTGTTTAACCTTTTCAAAATTGTTATTATGTTAGTTTAATCAGTTTATACGATATACCTGATGATGATTTCATTGAAATCGAAAGATTGTAAGTAAAAATATATTATTGAGTAACCTACGAAATTATTTCTTCGATGTCTCTGGGACAACTCCTTCACGAAATCACTCCCTACCAAAGAAAACTAGTTAGAAAACTAGAAAACACCAGCAAAAAGGTCGTGAATGCGGAAGCTGCTGTCTACTTTAATAATATATATATAACTAAAGTTTATCGGGACTCGGTCAGCTATTCAGATTCAAATTCAATTCTCATTGCCAACGTTTCGGTCTTTATATAAAACCTTTTTCATAGGCAAAAGTATAAATTTTGAAACTGGAAAAACTAAGTATTACATTACGAATTATTATACAAAGAAAAATAGAGTGTGGATTTTAACAACAACTGTACACAGAACAAAGGAACAAACACACTTATTGTCTCTAATTTTTGGTTGAACCGTCCTAACTCTCCTGATGACGGTTCCACCGAAAATTAGTGACAGTAAGTGTGTCTGTTCCTTTGTTCTGTGTCTGTGATTCACCGTGAAACCTATGTATATATATATATTGCTGTTCTAGGGGAGGAAGTTGTTGCTCATTTATTATTTGGCACCCATTGTTAGTAGTGGGTGAGCCAGATTGCCTGTTGATTCTACATGGGGGGTCCCAAACGTTGACTAATTCTAAAAAGAAAATCTCAATCTAAATGGCCTACTCTAAAGTGTATTTAAAATAGGAAATCATTAACTAGTACCTGACATCGTTTAGGCTCGGGGCCGAAGGCTTGACGTTTACGTTTAACGCCTGCATTAATAAATCGAGGGGCAGGTGGAGATTGAACTCCGGACTGCCAGCTGAGATGTGAGTACGTTAACCACTAACCTGGCTTCCATGATGTGAACTTATATTTCTATATATGAAGTTTGGGAGTTCCTATGTTTATTTGTTTGTTTGTTCACCCATGTCCCGTGGAGATAAAGACCTGAAATTAAATATATATTTATTACCTGAATAATATTAAATAAAAGAAAATTATTACTATATTCCCAAAATTAGAGCCAGATGAAACAAAAATATTTCTTAATTTCATATTTACGTAATATAAGCACTGGTAATAAGCTATAGACATTAGCCAGGGTAGTCCACTGGCTTGCGTGCTCTCCGATGACAGTAGTGAAAATATATTAAAAATAAATATAACAAATAAAATTTTAATTTAAAATTTACGAATTATAGACAATGGTAATAAAATAAAGGCTTGGAACCAGAGAAGCCCAAAGGCTTACGTGCTCTCTGATAACAGTAGTGCAAATTTATTATAAATAAATGTAACAAATATATGATAAACTACTACATTAGAGGTGAAAAATGAATAATTTTAGAAACAAACTTGAACACAACTGTCAGCTAAAACACGAATGTCTAATGTAATATTATAAAGACACATTCCTTTTATTAATTCTATTTTATCTTGAGTAAATAAATTGAATATTTCAATTTACAAGTTTTGTTTGTTTTAAATATATTTCATGTGCATATAACTTGAATTGATGTTTTATTTATTTATATGATAATATAAATGATTTTTTTTTACTTTTAAATGATTTTTATTTTGCTAAATATTCTTATTGTGTATATATCTTGAATCATGTTAAGAATACTATATCAAAAGCTTGGGCCATATAAGAATCTGTTATGTGCCTTAATAACAAGAAATAAAAATTAAAATTATCCCTGTCAATCATGTTCAGTGCATTAATTTCAATAACTGTTGTTATAATTTCTGAGTGACACAAAGGGTCAAGGATAGTCTAGTGCAGAGCTCTCCAAACTATGGCCCACGGACCATATCCGGCCCACCACATAAATACATCCGACCCACCACATAAATACATCCGACCCACCACATAATTTCATCCGGCCCGCCACATAAATTCATCCGGCCCACCACATTATTTCATCCGGCCCACCACATAATTTCATCCTGGCCCGACAAACAAATCCCTGTTTGATAGCCTTGAAAAAAAATAATTTGAATTATTCAAAGTCGAAGCTTCTGACTGGTGGCGCTAAGCCCGAGTCTGTTTCCCTCTCTCACGATAGTGTGACTCACAGATACTGATTTTAATGAAATTTCGACGTCAAAATGACAGTATCATTCGTCAAACTAATTTCATTTCATAAAACTAAAGGCAGGAATCTATATAGTTCACTCTGATTTTTTTTCCAATAAGATATGTTTCATTTTTTCCACCTTTATATTCTAATATCAGAGGATATTAAATTACTGGCCCTGATTTTTTTTTTTATTCCTCAGCCCGCATAAAAATGAGAAGTACATAATGTGGCCCTTCCATTGAAAAGTTTGGGTTCTCAAACTTTTTCTTCCATAGACCCCTATAGGAATTTTATTTTTTTCATAGACCCCTTACCTAAGGAATATATATTTATATATATATTTATATATTATATATTATATATACAATCTAAATTGTGTGTGTATGTGGGTGGTGTGTGGTGTGTGTGTTGTGTGTTGTATGTGTGTTGTGATGTGTGTGTGTGTGTGTGTATGTATGTATGTGCAATGGCTACCACAGACGATCATTTTAAAACACATAGTAATAGGAAAATGAGGGGAAATTGTAAAGAAAGAAACTGAAATATCAATAATTATATCTATATTTTAAATCCTTGGAAACCATAATATAATAAATAAAACAAATAATATTACCGTAATTTCAATCGACGAATTCCCAACTCTAGTAGGTGGTATGTTGGGGGGGTTTTAATTTCGGAATTAAACTCTCATATCAAAACATTGGACATATTTTATAAGTTATCTAAACATACTTTTTCATTACTCATGCTCACTTACTCCCCAAATCTAGTTTATATTTACTTATTATTTTTATTACAATACGAATACCTTAATATTCATTTCTAAATATTATTTTATTTATTATTATGTTCATTTTATTTATTTATTCATTTATTTTTATTATATTTAGTTTTATTTATAAATTTATTTTTTACTAAACAGACATCTATAGACCCCTTGGTGATCATAGACCCCCCCATGAAGTCCAATAGACCCCCAGGGGGTCCACATGGACCCCTTTGAGAATAGCTGGTCTCGTGTATTATAAAGATAATAGCGTGTCGGTTTAAGAAAGTAACTAAAGATATAATTCACAATTGTAAACAAAAGGATAGAATAGGTCAAGTTGACTACGATACGTATTAACAAGAAAGTGACCTTTGCATAATCACATACTTGTTAAACTGAATCATTTCTTAACCCTCGTATAAAAGACCAGTATTCTTAGTTGAACATTTTGTGCCATGTCATTGGGCTAGCTGTTCAGTTTGTTGACATTCCATCATTAATTCGAATGACTTGCGAATATGTAGCTACTTGAGGACATTTCAATTTATAATTCATGAATGTTCAAACAATGTTTACTTTGTTCACATGCTGTCATCATTAGTTGAAACTATTTCTATTTATTGAATACATGCGTAATCAATTCCTTTATAATATTCAGTCTTCTCGAAAAAAGGAAACATCTCAAAGGAAAGAATATAATATATATATATATTTTAGAATTTCTCGCCTATTTCCAATCTGGTTAATTTTTTGGAAAGATTTTCAAGTTTTCTAATGGATTTGCTTG
>JAPFBL010000947.1:0-58091 GCA_026182355.1 Hermatobates lingyangjiaoensis | reverse complement strand
TAATTTAAAATTTTTATTGCCATCAGAATTATTACTATTTGCATTGCTTATTGATTGATGGGTAATCCCAACACCAATTCCGGTTGCTGTACTAGTACTAACAACAAGAATTGATAGAAAGCTTAATAATTTTTTCATTGTGAAATATCCTTTCGTGTATAAAATCATATCTTTGTTTGATTTTATGTCTTAATTATATTTATTATGTAATTTTGTGCGAAAAAATCGTTGAAAACCCCTGATTTGGGAAATTATTTTCAACTTTTTTTAAAACCTCTTTTTTTGTGATATAATATATTGTTTTTTTGAAAATATTTAAGATAAGGTTAATGAATCATATTATGCAAATAATTATAAATTACTATTTTTAATTATTTTTTTGAGCAAATAATCATTTCATAGTGAGAAAAAAATAGTCAATGGGGTTATAATAATAATAATTAGTTATGTTGATAATAAGGAAAGGAATATTGTGAAGGCTTTTGATTATGAAGATATTCAGTTAATTCCAGAGATGTGTATAGTTAAATCACGCAGGGAATGTAATACTGCTATTAAGTTAGGACGACATATTTTTAAATTACCAGTGGTTCCTTCTAATATGCAGTCAGTAGTAAATGAAAAATTATGTGAACAATTAGCACAACAAGGTTATTTTTATATTATGCATCGTTTTAATGTTGACCAGTATGCTTTTGTTAAACATATGAAAGAACAAAAATTAATAACATCAATTTCAGTAGGTGTTAAGCAAAAGGATTATGATTTAATAAAGTTATTAGCTGAAAATAATTTAATTCCAGATTATATTACTATTGATATTGCACATGGGTATGCTCTTAGTGTTAAGAATTTAATTAAATATATTCGGACTATGATGGCAGACAAAACTTTTATTATAGCAGGTAATGTTGGAACACCTAAAGCAGTTCGTGAACTTGAACATTGAGGAGCTGATGCTACAAAAGTAGGAATTGGTCCTGGAAAAGTATGTACCACTAAGTTAAAAACAGGATTTGGAACAGGAGGATGACAATTATCAGCTGTGCGCTGATGCGCCAAGGCTAGTTCAAAACCAGTAATTGCTGATGGGGGCATTAGAGTCAATGGCGATATTGCTAAATCATTACGAATGGGGGCAACAATGTGTATGATTGGTAGTATGTTTGCAGCACACCATGAATCACCAGGTTCTGAGGTTGTTATTGAAGGGAAAAAATTTAAAGAATTTTATGGTTCTGCTAGTGAATATAATAAAAATGAGAAGCGTTATGTTGAAGGAAAAAAAGAATTAATTTTAGTCAGAGGTAGTATTTTTGAGACATTAAATGAAATGACAGAAGATTTACAATCATCAATTTCTTATGCTGGTGGTAGTGATGTGACTGATATTAGCAAAGTTGATTATGTGATATTAAAAGAAAGTAATTTCTAAATTTATTAATAGCAATTAGAAAGATAAGAAATTATGACAGATATTTTCCAAAAAGAACACATTATATTAGATAGTGATTGCCAAGACCAAAATAGTGTTTTTAAATTAATTGCTCAACAAGCAGTTAAATTAAAAATTATTAATCATAAACAACAGGCATCAATGATTGCTGGTTTTCAAAAACGTGAACAGGTAGGTTCAACTGGGTTTGAAGATGGTTTTGCAATTCCTCATGTTTTAAGTGATAAAATTACTCGTCCAGCAGTATTTTTAATAAGATTAAAACATGCAATTGATTGGCATGCTTTGGATCAGAAGTTAACAAAGGTTATTATAGCAATTTGCGTTCCTGAAAAAGCAAGTCATGAACATTTAGATATTTTGGCACAAGTAGCAGTAGTATTAACTAAACCAGAAAATCGTCAGATTTTAAAAAAATCTACTGATGTTAATTTAATTATTAAAACATTGTTATCTCATCCTGAGCAATCTATTAATCATAATGATAATAATAAAGAATTGCCATCACAGTCAAATGAATCATTAAAACCAAAAGACTTGATTGTAGGAGTTTCAGCTTGTACCACAGGTGTAGTTCATACATATATGGCAAAAGAATTATTGGAAAAAGTTGGTCAAGAATTAGGCTATGAAGTACATATTGAATGTCAAGGCCAAAAAGGACAGGAGTTTACATTAACAACGGAACAAATAAATCGTGCTAAAGTAATTATTATGGCGACTGATGTTGGCGTTGATATGGAGCGCTTTGCTGGAAAAAATGTTTATCAGTCAAGTGCTATTGTAGCAACTGATAAACCTAAAGAAGTTATTTTGCAAGCACTAAAACAAAATAGTAAATATCAAGTTAATAATAGCACCGATAGTGAAGAATCAGTAGATTTTATTCAATCATCTGGTAAAGGCAAACCACCTATTTTACGTCATTTATTAAGTGGGGTTTCTTATTTGATTCCATTTGTTGTTTTTGCGGGATTGACTTTTGCCATTATTGGCGGAATAGCACATGCATTATATGGAAATAACTTTTCATTTGATGGGTCATGGCAAGATCAACTTAAAGATCCAAAATTTCCTGGAACGCCAACAATGCATGTTCTCTTTATTATTAATAGTATTGCTAATATTGGTTTTAATTTAATGATTCCAATTATGGGAGCCTTTATTGCTTTTTCAATAGCTGGTCGTCCTGCTATTGCACCAGCGATGATTGTAACATATTTACTAGTGAATCCTAGTCAAGATTTATGATGAGATTTTAATGGTACTTTAAATATGACTGCTCAAAGTAACACTGCACCAATAACATTTGATGGTTCATCAGCACATAGTTGAACTTTATTTGGAGCGTTATATGCTGGTTTAATTGAAGGTTATTTTGTTAGATGAGTTAATTCTTGACGAGTAGCAAAATGGTTTGCTCCTATTATGCCAATTATTATAATTCCATTTTTTTGTACTCTAATTGTAGTAGTTCCAACTGCCTTTTTAATTGCCGCTCCTTTTGGTTATGTTATGGGCGCACTATATTTTGGATTAAGTTGAATGGGGAGCCATCCTGATATTGGTTTTGTTGTTGGATTAATATTAGGAGGAATGGTTGGTTTTGATTTAGGTGGGCCAATTAATAAAATAGCAGTTTTAGTTGCTACTTCACTTATGTCAACTTCAACTGGTGGTCGATTAATGGGACCAGTTGCAGCAGCAATTCCTATTGCTCCTTGAGGAGCTGCTTTAACGGCAACAGTTTTTGCTCGTAAATTCTTTACTAAACAAGAAAAAGCCCTAGGAGTTAATGCTTGAGTTTTAGGATTTATGGGGATTTCTGAATCAGCTATCCCTTTTGCTGTTCGTGATACATGGCGGGTAATTGTTCCTAATGTTATTGCTTCTGCAATTGCTGGTGCTTTAGCATTTATTTTTAATGTTTCAGGTCATGTTGGGGCATGAGGTGGATATATTATTGCTCTATTTGGCGGTGTTACAGATACTAGTGGTAATTATATTGGTATTTTATGATATTTAATTGCTATTGCTATTGCAACTGTTATCCATAGTATTATTTATAGTATTCTAATTTTTCAAAAAGAGGGAGTCCTTAAAAAAATTATGAAGAAAATTACTAATTCAATAAAATCAACATTTAAATTTTTAACTATTAATAAAAAATAAAAATAAACTGATTATTTTAAAATATAGAAAGTAGTGAGCAATTTTTAGAATGACAGCCGAAAAACAAGAATGAAGTATTAAAAATTCTGTTAATAAGGTAATTATTAAATTTCAAAATTCAGTTTTAACAATTACCCCAGTTGGATTTTTTAATTTTTTATTTCACAAAAATATTGTATCTCATATTTTAATATCTAATATTCAAAAAATAATTATTAAAGCCCCTCAATTTAAAAATTATGGTTATTTATTTATTTCTCAAGAGCAAGTATTTGATGAAGAGCATGTTAGTAAATACTTTGCTTTACCAAATTTTATTGTTTTACAATGAGAAGATGAAGTGCAATTAGCACAAATAATAAAACAACAATGTCAACTAATTAATAAAACAATTTATTAAAATTGTTAAAATAATTTGAATAAGGAGAAATTAATGATACGAAAAAACTGAATATTACGTAAAAAAATTTATTGTTTATTTTTTGCAATGTTATTAATAACAACTATTTTTCTTGAATGATTAGGAGGAATTATTCAAGTTCCAGATAATTTTTGCAATGATCGTGGTGATTATACTTTTAATATGTTTAGTTTTTTTACAATTCAAAGTAATATTATTGTTATTGGTTATTTTTTAATGGCTTTACGAGATGATAATAAGTTTAATCAAAAGTGATTTTTTTCATATAATTTTTGTTTAGCTACTACAGTTTATATTTCAATTACTTTTTTAATTTATAATTGTTTATTATTACCAACTAAAATGCCACAAACAACAATTAATTGAGTTGAAACTGCAGATTTACATATGATTGGACCATTGGGAGTAGTATTTTACTTTTTTTGTTTACAACCACAATTTCAGCAGACATTAAATTTCAAAAAAATGTGACAAAAAACAGGTTGAAAATTATATCTTTATCCAATTTGCTATTTAATTTTTAACTTAGTAAGAGGACAATTTCGCTTAATGGCACATAAAACTCCACCTTTTCCATACTTTTTTTTAGATTATAGTAAGAGCGGGCCATTAAATTTACCAGGGTATGTCTGGTTAATTATTGTATTTATTGTTGTTAGTTTGTTAATTTTTTCTTTAACATCTGGATATAATTTATTTTATAGGAGAAAAAATAAATAGCATAAAATTTTTATTTTTACTTTACAAATTATAAAAAATTAGTTATTATTCATATAAGGTGATAAAAGTGAGAGTTTTTAAACGTTCAAAATTTAAAATATGAAATAGAAAATGGTTATCTTGCCACTTTTACCCTCGTTATTTTATATTAGCATTTAATAAAAAAACTTATATTTTTAATTATTAATTAAAAATATAAGTTTTTTTTTGTCAGAAAGGAAATTATACTATGCATTCAAAAAGTTTATTAAATATTGATCATTGATTGAGTACAGATATTGAAAATATTTTAAATGAGGCATTAGCTTTTAAAAAACAAGACAAAGTTATTAATTATGCCCAATCAAAAGTAGTTGCTAATTTGTTTTTTGAGCCATCTACAAGAACCCATTATTCTTTTGATATGGCAGCTCATAAATTAGGATGTAAAACAATTAATTTCAATGAAAAATTAAGTTCTACTCAAAAAGGTGAAAGTTTATATGATACAGTTAAAACCTTTGAGGCATTAGGAGTTGATGTTATTGTTATTCGTCATCCTGAAAATCAGTATTATAATCAATTAGAAAATATTACAGTTCCAATTTTAAATGGTGGAGATGGTAGTGGTGATCATCCAACCCAGTGTTTATTAGACTTATTAACAATTAAAGAAGAATATAATAATTTTGCTGGGTTAAAAATTGTTATTGTTGGTGATATTAATCATTCGCGAGTTGCTAAAACAAATATTAAAATTATGAAAAAATTAGGAATGGAAATTTGTGTTGCTGGGCCATCAGAATTAATGATACCAGGATTAAAATTCGTTAATTTAGCTGAAGTAATTAATGAAGTTGATGTAGTTATGATTTTACGTTATCAGTTTGAACGATTTAGTGAAGAAGAAAAATACCATCTTGATTATTTAAAAAATTATAAAGTTACTAGCAAATTAGCACAACAATTAAAACAAGGTGCTATTATTATGCACCCAGCACCGTTTAATCGTGGTATAGAATTGGATTCAGCAGTTGTGGAGTCTGCACAGTCACGAATTTTTGAGCAAATGACAAATGGTGTTTATGTTAGAATGGCTTTGCTAAATAATGCTTTGCAATAATAACAATAATATAATTACTTTTACAGGAGCGAAAGTTTACTATCACCATAAATTTATTGAAACAAATGTTATTATTCAGGGCAATAAAATTATTGCAATTGGTAATCAGCAACAAGGAAAAGTTATTCATTTAGCCTCTTCAACAATTATTTGTCCTAATTTTATTGATTTGCATGCTCATTTTCGTACTCCTGGCGAAGAGCATAAAGAAGATTTATTATCAGGTAGTTTAGCAGGTCTATATGGTGGTTATTCTTTAGTTTGTCTAATGGCTAATACTAAGCCTGTCTTAGATGAAATTTATATAATAAAAAAGTTACTAACTTATAATGAACAGTTGCCAATAAATTTACAATATTTTGCTAGTATTAGTAAAAATTTAGCAGGTTTGGAACCTAGTGCTTGAGATAAATTAGCACCTGTTGTTGTTGGATTTAGTGACGATGGCCATTACTTACAAAACCGTGATATGTTATTAGCTGTTTTACAATTTGCTAGTCAGCATAATAAGTTAGTTTCATTGCATGTTGACAATCATCATAATCTTTTGCCAAATCAAGTAGTAGGCTATTACAAAGCCATTAAGCGAATTAATTCAGATTTATCAGGCGTAAGTAGTGAATATGAA
Organism: Hermatobates lingyangjiaoensis; assembly: GCA_026182355.1. Taxonomy (NCBI): domain Eukaryota; kingdom Metazoa; phylum Arthropoda; class Insecta; order Hemiptera; family Hermatobatidae; genus Hermatobates; species Hermatobates lingyangjiaoensis. Next base: position 51,592 of record JAPFBL010000947.1, on the reverse strand, counting down.
ACTATTTCACTAGAGCAAGACTTTGCTTTTGTAACAAAACATCAGATGCCTTACCATTTATGTCACCTTTCAACTAAAGTTGCAGTTGAATTGTATGTTCAGTATTCTCAAATTAATCCCTGATTATCATGCGAAGTTACCCCACATCATCTGATTTTTAATCAAGATAATATTACTGATAATGGTAATTGAAAAATGAATCCACCTTTGCAAACAATAGCAGATCAAAATTATTTAATTCAAGCAATTAACAAAAAAATTATTAAAATTATTGCTACCGATCATGCCCCTCATAACCAAGCAGTAAAAACAGATTTTGCAAGGAGCGCTATGGGGATTATTGGGTTAGAAACTGCTTTTGCTAGCTTGTATACTTATTTAGTAGTTACTAAAAAAGTATCATTAGATATAATTATTGATTGTTTAACCATTAATCCGGCAGCATTACTTAAATTAGAAAATTATAATTTAGAAATTAATAATTTGGCTAATTTTGTTGTTATTGATTTAGCAAAAGAGCAAGTTGTTTCATCTGAGTTATTACATTCAAAATCACATAATACACCATTACTAGGAGTAAAATTAATGGGATGACCTATTTATAATATTATTGCAGGAAAAATTTATTCGTTGCAGGGGAGAGATACGTGATGTCAAAACAATATTTAGAAGAATGTGAATTAATTGCCCATTCAAAAATAGCAGAAAATTATTATTTAGCAACTTTTAACAGCAGTGATATTATCGCTAATGCTTATCCTGGTCAATTTATTATGGTTAAAATTGCTAACCATTTTTTTCTTAATCGACCTTTTAGTTTTTATGAAATTAATCTTGCAAAGCAAACGTTTTCTATTTATTATCAAGCAGTTGGAACAGGAACTAATTATATGGCCAATAATTGAAAAATTGGTCAAAAAATTACAATTCAAGGACCATTAGGAAATGGTTTTGCTCTAAATTTTTCTACTCATGATAAAAATGTCATTATAATGGGTGGTTTAGGATGTGCTCCAATGAAAGCAGTGTGTGATTACCTTAATCAATATAAGCATAATTATACTGTTATTTCAGGGGCAAAAAACATGGCGGGTTTAACAATTGTGCAAACTAAATTTAATTTTCAGGATAATCCAGTTTATTATTGCAGTGATGATGGTAGCATTGGTAAAAAAGCAAATGTAATTCAAGTATATCAAGAATTATTTGGTGGTTCTAAAGTTGATAACTTATTAGTGTGCGGGCCGCAATCAATGTTAGAATTAATTAATAGTGAATGAAATGCAAACATAAGAAATATTCAAGTTTCATGGGAAAATATTATGGCATGCGGTGTTGGAGCATGCTTAGGGTGCACTAAAAAAATTAATTTTCAGAATGTTAAATTATGTCATTCAGGACCAGTAGTACAATTAAAAGGAGATAACAATGAGTCAATTTCTACATACTAAATTTTTAGGTTATGACTTATCTTGCCCAATAACAGTAGGGTCTGGTACTTTTGGCTACGGTGAGTGTTACCAAGACTATTTTTCTCTTAATGAATTAGGAATGTTAACTTTAAAAGGATTAACTTTAGAGCAAAGGGAAGGCAATTCACAACCACGTTTAGCTGAAGTAACGGGAGGGATGATTAATGCTATTGGTTTAGAAAATTTAGGTTATGAGAATTTTGTTAATTTAATAGTACCGCAGTTACAAAATTATTTAATTCCTAAAATTGCTAATATTAATGGGAAAACTATTACAGAGTATGTTGCTCTTGCTAACAAAGTAAACTTTTTAACTACAATTGATATTGTTGAATTAAATATTTCTTGTCCTAATGTTAAAGAAGGGGGCATTAGTTTTGGGACAGATTTGGCAATGACTGATGAAGTTGTTAGAAAAGTTCGAGCAGCATTACCAAATAAAAAATTAATCGTAAAGTTGTCACCTAATGTTACTGATATTACTAAATTTGCTCAGGTTTGTGAACAGGCAGGAGCAGATTGTTTATCACTTATTAACACTATTCCTGCGATGAAGATTGACATTAAGAGTCAAAAACCAATATTAGGAAATATTAGTGGTGGGTTGTCAGGCTCTTGTATTAAACCAATTGCTATTAAAATGATTTATGATGTTTATCAAGTTGTTAATATTCCAATAATAGGGATGGGAGGTATTAGTACTTGAGAGGACGCTATTGAATTTTTTTTAGCGGGAGCTAGTGTTATTGCAATTGGAACAGCATTATTTAGTAATCCAATGGTAATTTGCCAAATTAAAAATAAATTAATTGAATATTGTCATCAAAATAAATTAGTAAATATTCAGCAAATAGTTGGTAAAGCAAATAAGAAACAGGTGAAAAAATGCGCGATGTAATTATTGCTTGTGATTTTAATAATAAAGCAGCACTGTGAAAATTTTTATCATTATTTCCTGATAATGAGCCATTGTTCTTAAAATTAGGAATGGAAATTATTTATGCTTGTGGTTTTGAAATAATTAAAGAATTATTAAAGCATGGTTATAAAATTTTTTTAGATTTAAAACTTCATGATATTCCTAATACGATGTTAAAAGCATTATTAGCTCTTAACCAATATCAATTAGAGTTTATTACTGTTCACTTAACTGCAGGTGAAAATGCTTTAGCAAAAATTGCTGCACTACAAAATAAAATAAAAATTTTAGGAGTAACTATTTTAACTAGTTTAGATGAGAATGATATTAAGTCAATTTTTAAAACCACTGCATCAATGTCAGAAATTATTCTTAATTTAGCTGAATTAGCGAATAAAACAAATTTATATGGAATTGTTTGTTCAGTTAAAGAATGCAAAGTTATTAAGAGCAAATTTCCACAATTAAAAGTAATTTGTCCAGGAATAAGGTTACATCAAAATACAAGTGATCAAAAAAGAGTTGCTGATCCAATAACTGCTAAGTTAGTTGGAGCGGATTATATTGTTGTAGGAAGAGAAATTACTAATAGCAATAGTCCCTTTGAAACATATAAGATAATAAAAAATGATTTTATTTATTAAAAGGAGAAAAAAATGTTAAAGACAGAAATTTTACAAGAATTAGTAGCTATTAAAGCTATTAATATTAATACAAAGCAACCTTTTCTTTGAGCATCAGGAATTGAATCACCAATTTATATTGATAATCGTTTAATTTTGGGGTATCCAAACTTACGAAATGAAATTATGAAACAATTTCTTATATTAATTAGAAAAAATTATAATTTGCAGACTATTAATAGCATATATGGTGTTGTTACAGCAGGGATTCCATATGCTACTTTAATTGCTGAGCAATTAGCTTTGCCACTTGGTTATGTTCGCAAAATGGCAAAAGATCATGGACAAAAAAATATTGTTGAAGGTTATTATCAAGAAAATAGTTTAGCCTTTGTTATTGAAGATTTAATTTCAACAGGAAAATCTGTGGTTCAAACAATTAAAATTTTAGCGCAAGAAAAAATTAAAGTGCAGGCAGTTTTTTCAATTTTTTCTTATAATTTACAAATTGCTGTTAATAATTTTAATAATTTACAAGTACCATTTTATTCAATTTTTACTTATCAAGATTTATTAACATTAAATATTTTTACAGATTATCAAAAAAATATTTTAAATAATTTTTTTACTACTTTAAATAATCAATAGAAAATAATAAAAAATTTATTTATCTTGATTTTTAATAAAAAAAATAATATAATGAACTTAGTTTGTTACTAATTTATTAATATTTTAATAAACTATATTTATTTTATAAACTTTTTAAAGAATGCAAATGACATCATATTATTATGATGTCATTTTTTTATAGAAAAGAAAAAATATGAAGAAAAAAATTAATGAAATCTATGTTATTCATCGATCTGATTGAATTGATCATAAATATGGACGCCCAGGAATTATTTTAAGTTATTTTTTAAATTCTAAAACTAATGAACCTCAATATTTAGTATGAACAGGAACTACTACTCTTAATCCAAATTATAGTGAGCAAGAATTAGAACCTTTTAATCTTAATAATAAAAAAGTTAGTTATTTTTCGTGGGAAGGTTTAAATGTTATTAAAGAAAAAAATATTAAAAATAAATGAATTTTTTCACAGGATATTAATGTTCCTGTTTTAAAAGAAAAAATTTTGCTTAATTTATCGCAAAAAATTCAGACTGATTTTTTTGGAATAGAAAAAAATAATAAATATTATTATAATCAGAATTTAAATTTTGAAAATGGATTAAGAAATTTTATTTTAGATTATGATCTGAATATTAATCAAAAACTTAAAAACTTTCATCAAGAAATATATCAGCAAGGATATAGTAAAATTATTAATTTGCAAAATAAATTAACAGATTGTTTAACTAAAAATTTAACAGACAATGACAAATATAGAAATAGTGCTAATGAACTTTTACAAAATCAACCTAAAGAATATGCTAATTTTTTAAATAAAATTAGTGAGTCATATGATTTAATTAGACAAAAAATTAATAAAATTAATGAAAATATGACAAATGAAATTAATTTTTTTGCACGAAAAAAATAATAATCATTAATAGGTGAAAGAATGGAAAAGAAAAATTTAAATGAGTATATGCTAGTACTTAAAATACTAAAAAAACATTATTTGTATCTCAATAGTACTAACATTGAAATTAAAAATAACAAAGCTGACCATTATTTTATTGTTAGAAAAAATGGTAAGCTAATTAAATTTAATATGAGTGACTTAGAAAAAGGAGATATTATTAAAGAACCATTAGAAAATATTAATAAAAATATTTTATTCTTAACAAAAGAACTCAAAAATAACCGAAATAATTGGGTTTTACCTAGTATTTTCTTATCTAAAACAGAAAAAAAAATATAAAATAAAAAATAATGTTTTATTTAATATTTTTCAAAAAATTAAATTTGATTATGATAATTTAAGTAATTATTTTCATGAGCAAAAAGAAAAAAGTTATATTATTTTTAAAAATGCATTATGATATTTGAAAAAACAATATGAAAAAAATTGTGATTTAAAAATAGCAGTAAAATTAGATGCTACAAATAAATTTATTTTACAAGATAATAGTAATGAGATAAAGCTTAAACTACAAGATGATGTTACAGAATTAAAAAAAGAACTGGCAAATGATGAATCTATCAAAAAATAATGGAACTTAAAACTATAAAAGGAGTAATAAAATGATTACAGAAAAATGAAACATTAAACCCGGAGTTTATTGATTAAATTTTTGAAATGAAGAAAAAAATCAAGAGGAACCTTTTTTAATATATTTATTAACTGAATGTGATAGTAAGTATTTTTTAATATGAGTAGGTCAACCAGCAGTCAGCAAAGACAATGATAATTTAGGAGATGAACCTGTTATTATTGAATTATCAGATACACAAAAATGATATTTTTATTTGAGTGGAATTCATCCAATTACTAAAAAAGAAGTAGAATATAATCTTAAAAATTTTAAAAACCCAATTGTTATTTCTGAAAAATCATTAATTGATTTTAATAAAAAATTTTTAGAATTATTAAAAATAAATGTTCAAGAATCAGACCCAGATGAAGGAGAAAAATATATGAATTTATATGGTGAATTAGAAGAAGATTTTGAAGAGCTAAATAGAATTCGTGAAGAAAATTTAAAAATAATAATTAATGAAAATGAAGAATTTTTAGGTATTTTAAATAAAAAATTAGAAATGGTAGAAAGTGAAATTAATAATATTTTAGCAACAGCTAAAGAAAATGGAGAAATGACAAAACAATTATTAGATGATTTGGAAACATATAATCATGAACTAAATAAAATTGAATTAGAAATGGTACAACAAAGTAAGCTGTTAGATATTAGGATAGCTAAGTTAAATGAAAAATTTTATCACAAAGTTGATGAAATTGAGCAAAAAGCAGAGCAATATAATAATAGTGAACTAACAGATTAAAACAATTAAATAAAAAAAGCTAAAATTGTAATAATAAAAGCAATTGTAAAAGCAATAATCCCAGTAATTAATAATATTTTACGTTTATGTAATAAAAAAATGTGCATAAATTTTTCTAGGAAATTAACAATTAAATATAAAAAAATAAATAAAAAAATTGGTAATAAAGCAAAATATCCAAACATTGAAAAGTGGTAACTAATAACTAATAATTCCATTTTAATTAGCAAAGCGTTTTGCTTTTGCTTTTAACCCCGCCATTATTTTTGGATATCTTGCTTGTTGTCTAGTAGTTAATAAATTTAGTTCTTTTCTTGTTTCCCAAACTAAAATTTGAAAAACAAGAATTTCACGATAAGTAAAATTTGTAGAAAAATACTTTCCTCAATACCCAACAGTACTTTGTGGTTGTTTAACAGTTTCATTATATTGAACATAAGTCGTATAGGGGTAAAATGTTCGTTTCTTAATCACTAAAGATTTATAATATCAATGGTTATTTAAAAATCATTCTACATTTAAAATAAAATTATTAGGGTCATATGTAATTAGATGTAAATATTGTTGGTTTTTTACTTTAGTAGCTAATGAAGCATAATATTGGTCGCTAGCTAATGTTGTTGACATAATATTGTCATTAAAACTATGCAATGCTTTAAGTGCTAATAATGCAAAAAATTCCTTAGAATTAGATGAAGGAATTTTTATTTTTGTTAAAATATTAACTATGCGCTTGCGTTCTTCTAATACAGAATTATAAACTTTTTTATTTAAATTATTTTTTATTTCATCAAATTCAGTAGTTAGTGCTAATATTTTATCTTGATCAGTGATTAATGGATTAGAATTATTTTTTTTCATTAAAGTGCTGCATCTCCTTTATTTATTGTAATCAAAAGTTTCAATCTTTAATTTCAGTTTCTAATTCATTTGTTAGTTCTGAAAAGGGAAAAGTTAGTTGTTGGCCACCAGTAGCAATAACTTTTTTATATCAAATATATGACAATTTTGGTGTGCGTGTTTTAATAGAACTGTTAAAATCAACTTTTACTATTCCGTATTTTTTACGATAACCACCACTTGGAGAAAAAATATCACAGTAAGTTCATAGTGAAAATCCTAACATAGGGATACCTTGATCAAAAACCTGTAATGCTGCTGCTAAATGGTTACTTAGATATTCAATTCGTTCTTCATCATGAATAGCACTAGTTTGATGTTCTTCAAACATTCCTAAACCACATTCAAGAATCATTAATGGTAAACTATAATTTTGATATAATTCTTCAGCTCCAGTTACTAATTGTGAAGGATCAATAATTCAATTTCAAGCAGTGTATTTAACATTTTTTTGTGGAAAAACTTGCTGAAAGGTTCCAAATTGATAACTGACGCTGTCTTTTTTTAATAATACTGAGTCAATTTTTTTATCCTTATGAGCAATATAACAAGGACGATAGTAATTTCATCCAATTAAATCAATTGGGTATTGCTGCAATAATTGTAAGTCAGTACTAAAATGAGGAAGCAAAATATTATTATCTTTCATAAAATCTAAAAATACTTGAGGATAGTTACCTTTTGTATTCGGATCAAGATATAAATTTTTAAACCATTGGTTATAATTTTCACAAGCACTTTTATCTAATGGGTCTGTAGAATCAAAAACAATAGGTGGAGTTCAGTCATGGTCAATTCCTAATTTAGCATCATTAGCAATTCATCCAGCTTTTTTAGCAGCAAGAAATTCTTCTTTTGCAACAGCAGCACTTAAATTTAGATGATGAAGTGCTGTTACTCATGCCTTAACGTTATTTTTAGCTGGTGGTAAATAGTCATCTAAATATCCTGACAAGGAAAAAGTTGAATTTTCATCATTAACAAATCAAATATGACTATATTTTCCTAAATATTTAAAAATTGTGCGGGCATAGTAACGAAACCATTCAACAATTGCACGATTATTTCACCCACCTTGTAATTCTGCTCACAAAGGTGTATCTCAATGGAACAAAATTGGAATTGGTAAAACATTATTTTTTGTCAAGTGAGCAAAAAAATCATCATAAAACTTAATCCCTTCAGGATTAAAAGTTTTTTCATTATGAGGAAAGATGCGAGTTCAATCTAAATTATAAACTAAAGCATTAGCTCCTAACCGCCCAAGAATTCGAGCATCAGTTTGATATTTATGAAATAAATCAGCACTAGTACTAATTGAATTAATTTCTCTTCCTGGTTTGTTGCGAGGGGGAATAACATAATTACGTTTAGTAAATTCATCTCAAATTGAATCTACTCGCCCTCCTTCATTTCTTCCTCCTTCAACTTGGAAGGCACAAGTTGATAAACTAAATAAAAATTTTCGGTGCTCCATTTTTTTCTCCTTATTTTTAGTTATAATTAGTATAGGTGATGTACAGAATGTATTTATGGCAAATTTTAGCAATTGTTGGGGCTGTTTTTTTAATTATTCCTTTTTTTGTTTGGCAAGTTATTAGATGAAGAGAAAAAGTTCAACAAAAGTTTGCTCATTGGCATAAAGTGATAATATTTTTAGCATTTATTGTTTGTTTTTTAATTGCTTTGCTATTTTTTATTTTAGCAATTGTTTTATAAAAAAGAGTTTTATTAATAAACTCTTTTTTATAATCATTGATTTTTTTTATTAAGATTTTCTTTTTTTACTATTTTCTTTTGCTTGATAATTAGCAACTCATTTTTGATATGATCTTTCATTTTGTTTCATTTTATCATTAATATGTGCCATTTTTTGTTTAATTTTTTTAATTTCTTTATTTTTTTGCTCAGGAGTATTTTCTAATTTAAATGATAAGATATCATAAGAATCTTGTGATTTAGCTTGTTTATCTTGAAAATTAACTTCGTGATAATATAATTTATCTTTTCAATAACGAATTTCTAAATCATATTGGTTAGGATTTTCTCGTTTTAATTGGTTAAAGTAAATTTTATTGTCCAAAAAGATAAAAGGTAAATAAATAATTAAGTCAATAGCAAAGCAAATGAAAGCTGGAATTAATGATTTCGGATCAAGTGTACTTAATATAGCTCCAACAAATCAAGGTGCCGTTCATGGCGAGGCAATAATTGGTGGATGAACCATACCGAGCATTGATTGATCAACAAAAATTCACCCAATAATAACATTAAATAATGGTGCTATAGTAAAAGGAATAATGTAACGTGGATTTAAAACAATAGGTAATCCAAAAATTACTGGTTCATTAATTTGAAAAATTCCTGGTGGAGTAGCATATTTTGCTATTTCACGAATTTCTTTTCGTCTTGAAAAGAAGAATATTAAAATTAATAATACTAATGTAGCACCACTTCCACCAATATTCATATAAGAGTCAAAGAATGGTTTTCCAAATGTACCCATTTGGTTTAATCCATTTCATCCAATTCCAGGTGTAGTGAATAGTGATGAGTTAATCCCTAAAATCATTCATCAAATTGGTTCAAAGATAGCAGCCATAACATTTGATCCATGAACTCCAAAAAATCAAAATACACAAATAAAGAATGAGTAAAGTAAGGCTAAACCCAAACCTCCACCACTAGTGGCAAAGCCAATAAATCATGATGTAAAAAATTTAAATATTGCTTCTCCTAAACCAAAACCAGTACTAGGAACAGTTATTGTCTGATAACTAATTGTCATACCAATAATTTGATTGTTGTTAAAAGCAAAGTGAACAGTTGCATTGTTAGTAATTGAGGCTAATGTGTCTAAACTAACTCCTCCTAATTGCCAAACAATAAAATTAGAGACTACTGATTTATCAGTATTTGATAATGTATTAAATCAAGTATTAAAATCAGCAGCGGTATAATTCTTGTTCATTGCTTCTAATAAAGATTGATATTGTGCAAAAGGTGTACCATTAAGTTTTCCAAGAATGGTTCAATCAATTCCTCATAAATTTTGATTTAGAGTTAGATATTGGCCAGTGTCAACTGTTCACCCTGTAATTCCAATAGCAGGACCTAAAACAACAACATTTGCTAGGGCAATAACCCCTAATGTAAATGACATTGGTAAAAAAACAGCAAATGATTTTCCAACTGCAGGTGGTACTCCCTCAGGCAAATTAATTTCTAATTTTTTCATAGTTGTAAACCAAATAAATAGTTCACTGCTAATGATACCAAAAATAATTGCTGAAATTAAACCTTGGGCACCCATACAAAATGTAATTTCTCCCATGTTGGCAATTAAAAATCCAGCAAGTGAAGCAAACCCAACCATAATTGGTTGTTTATGATTTCGCCCAATTCCGATAAAATAGCCAAATAAAAAGGCAAAATAAAGTGCCATCATTCCAACAGTTACAGTTTGCATTTCACTAAACATTAATGAACCCACAGTAGAAACTTTAGATCAAGCTGTAGTTGCTCCTCCAAATGTTTGAACTGTATCTCAGCTTCATCCGGTTGCTATTTTACAAATTAATCCTAGTAATGAAACTTTTCCTGATCCACTACCACCAAAAATAATTGCAGCAATTAGTAAACCAAGTGATCCGGCAATAATTAAAGGAATCATTGTTCCGAATGCATCACGAATGGCTGTTAAGTGGCGCTGATTACCAACTTTCCCCATAAATGGAACTAAACTACGTTGGCTCCATCCTTTAATTTTTTCAAATTTGTTTGATATTGTTTTGTTAACTTGTTTCATAATAAAATATATTTTTAAAAACTATAATAAGCTTAGTGCTAATTCTAGTGCTTCTTTCCCTTTTCCCAGTGCATAAACTTGTTGTGGAATAATTGCTACTGGTTTAGTAGTTAACTTTTTAAAGTTATCAATGTCGAAACCTACTTGGGGACCAAGTAAAATAACATCCCAATTATCCGCTACTTGATGAGCTTCAGATAATGGCATTGCTATGATTTCAACTTCTTCTTTGTGAATTAAGGCATAGTCTTGCATTTTTTTAACTAATAATGAAGTACTCATACCAGCTGAACATGCTAATAATATTTTTTTCATATTTTCTCTCCTTTTACTATATATAATTTTATAATAAAATTTACTTTTTTTTATTAAAAAAATAAATAATTTTTCTTATTCCTTTTTTCCCCTTATTTTTATTGAGAAAATTTTAAATAAAAATATTGAATTAAGTAAATTTTTACATTTAACACTTAAAATTATTTATAAAATATATAAACATTAGAATAATTTTATTTTTGATTAATTTAAAATAAAATAAATGCAGTATTTAAAACATATAATAATTTAGTTATTATTAGCAAAAACAATATAAAAAGAACATAGTGGTTCTTTTTATATTTTGGAATAAGATTATTTATAATTTGAAAAAATACGATTTATAGTTTCTCAAGTTAATTCTGATGTAGATTTTACAGCATATTGATCCTTAAAACCAACAGCAATATATTTTAAGTTAGCATTGCGACAACTAATAATGCCAATTGGTGAGTCATCAATTATAATAACTTCATTATTATGCAAATTAAGATGTGTAATTGCATCTAAAAAAATATCTGGTGCAGGCTTAAAGTTTTTAATAGCAGCAATTGGAACAATATAGTTAAAAAAAGAACTGAGATTTAATTTTTCAATGATGTATGGTGCATTGCGAGAAATGGAAGCTAATGCAATTTTTATTTTATTAGTTACTAAAATTTGTAATAAAGTTTTTATATTAGGTAGAATGTCATTACTATTCATATTATTAATTAATTTTAAGTAATATTGATTTTTTAATTCAGTCAGTGCTTTTTTTTCAGATTCTGTTTTCCTAATATTAAATGTTGTTAAAATAAGTTCTAAACACTGTGTTCGATCAATTCCCCGCAGTTTAATTTCTCATGTTTGATCAAGATTGATGCCCAATGTTTGACTCATTTGTTTTCATGCTAAAAAGTGATATTGAGCAGTAGAGGTAATGACACCATCTAAATCAAAAATAACTCCTTTAAGCATAATCAACATTAATTTCCTTTAAATTTGTTAGATTAATTTTTTTATTTGCAATAATTAAATGACAGGGATGAACAAATTTTAATATTTTAAGGTTAATTTTATTTTTTGTTATTGTTATATGACAATAATTTTGAAAAATATAACAATTAAATGATAATGATTCTCAAACTTGTGGTAAATGGGGGTTAATTTTAAAAATTGTTTTATTAACATTAATTCCTCCAAACCCTTCAAGAATGCATTTAATAATTCCACCTATTCCAGCACTATGAAGGCCATTTAAGCAATTGCTCATTTCATCGTTATATTCAAATAATGATTGACAAAAGTATTTATATCCTAATTCAGTTTGCTGAACTAAATTTGCTGTGGTAGCAAACATACTTAATGATAATGAACTACCATGTAAAGTACAATTTTCATAATATTCTCAATTTTTTTTAATAACTTCATTGCTAAAAACAGAAGGTAATGTATAAAAAAGACAGACAATGTCAGCTTGTTTACAAACTTGATAATTATTTAATTCCTGTGAAGTATATTTTAGTCAAATACTGTCTTTATTTTTTTTATAATAATCAAAATTAGGAATTTTTGGTAATGATAAGAAAGTATCATTTTCACTAATTAATAAATTTTTATTAATAGTAGGCAAATACAAGTTAGGCAGTATTGCTTTAATATTACTAATAATAGAATAATATTGTGAATAGTTAACAAGGTTTTTAAAACGATTATCGCTATCAGCTAAATGAATAATTTCAGAAAAGCTATTCCATACCATATAATTAGTAAAAGTATTATTATTGATATTTTCTTTATATTCATTGGGGCCTGTAACATTATTAATAAAATATTGACCATTTGGTTGTTGTTCAATTTTGCTTAATCAAAATTGACTAGTTAATAATAGCATTTCTCATCCATATTTAGCCATAAATTCTCAATCATTAGTTTGAGTAAAATAAAGTAAGATTGCTCACATAATATCAGCGCCAATATGTAATTCATTATATGCTGCTCAAACTTTGATACGATTGCCAGTTTTATAATCTACTTCTCCTCATGTTGGGCAGGTTTCACCATCATTAACTCAACTAGTTTCTCATGGTCACATTGCTCCTTGATAATTATTTGTTTGGGCTTTAATTTTAGCAGAATTAATAACAAAATAACGGTGTTCTAATAATTTACGTGCTTGGGAGGGCATACTATAAACATAAAATGGAAAAAGATAAATTTCTGTATCTCAAAAAGTATGACCTTTATATTCTTCTCCAACTCAACCTTTAGCATCAATATTTAATCGTGAATCATATCACGGAGTAAATTTAATTAGGTGATAAATTGTTAAATTTATTTTAGTTTGTTCATCAGGATTTTTACTATTAATTGTAATTCAAAATGGTTTCATTTTTTCTTGATAACTTTTTATGTGTTTATTTTTTAATGTTTGATAACCATTTTTTTTCATTGCTAGAATTTTTTTTGCTAAGACTGTCAGATTTTCTTCATATGTTAATTTATGATTAAAATCAAAATCTCTGGTAGTGTTAATTGTTGCGAATGATTCAATTTTTAATGTTTGTTGTTGTTTTATATTAAAAGTATATTGTAAATTAAGTTTTCTACGATCATAGCCATAAACTGAGATTAAATTGCTAGCTAAATTTTCAAGTAGAGTATTATTAAGGTAAAAGTTATACCCACGGTTAGTGAAAAATTTAATTTTTGATTCTGTTGTTTCAAAAACATATTGAAGAACTTCTTGTTGGTAAAAATGAGAGTCATAATCAGTAAAATGTTGTGTCCCAGAATTAGTAATTTGTCCATTGATTCCGGTATCAATGCCTAAAGTAATTGCACTTGTTAATGGGGTAATTGTTATTTGTTGAGTAACTAAATGACAATCAGAATGTGAAGTTAATGTTTCAAAATGAAATTTTATAGTTTGTTGGTTACTATTAGTTCAGAGAAATTCGCGAATTAAAATTGCATCTTGAATATTTAAATACTTGCTATAATTACTAATTATACCTGTAGTTAGGTTAAAAGGATGATTATTAATAGTAAATTCAAAGTTAATAATGTCAGCACAATTAGGCAGTTCAGGTACTTCTATTCCTAAGGGAGTATTAAATGTCCCTCCAATAAAAAGACCATAATGACGAGTATGGTAGTTTTCTTCACTAGTAGCTCTAAGACCTAAATAACCATTACCTAGTGATTGAATAACTTCAAATTTACCTAGGTGATTTGGATTAAAATTAATTTCTTCAACACTTCAGGTGTTTGTGTTATTAATTTCTTTTGAATAATTTATGTATTTTGCTGTCATATTATTTTCCTTTCTTCTGCATACTTTTTTTATTTTATTCTTTTTATAATAGGATACAATTTAAAATTTTATTTTTTTTGTATACACATGGCGGAAAGTTGACTATACATGAACTAAAGCCCTTGTTTTTTTCTGTTTAGGTCGGAATAATGTAAGTATAAAATAAATTAAGAAGGGAATTACTACGAATGTTACCAAAAAATTTTATATATGGTGGTGCATTAGCAGCATATCAAGCAGAGGGAGCAGTTAATGAGGATAAAAGGGGGAAAAATTTATGAGATGATTATTACCATTCTGGGAAAACAAATTTTAATGCTGATGAAGCTAGTGATTTTTATCATCAATATCCATATGATTTAGCATTGGGAAAAGCATATGGATTACAAACAATTAGAATTTCTATTGCTTGATCGCGCATTTTTCTCGATGATTCTGGAATAGTAAATTATAAAGGGATAAATTTTTATCATACTTTAATTGACAAATGCTGAGAATTAGGAATTGAACCGATGGTAACTTTACATCACTTTGATAGTCCAAAATGAATTTATGATAAACAAGATTTTTTAAATAGAACAGTTATTGATGATTATTTGCAATTTGCTAAAACTTGTTTTCAAGAATATGGTCAGAAGGTAAAAAAATGAGTAACTTTTAATGAAACTTATGTTTATGGTTCAGAGAAATTTATTACCGGTGAAGAACCACCATTTGAAAAATTTCAGTTAAAAAAAGCAATTCAACAAATGTATCATATGAGTATTGCTCATGCTCGAGCAGTTTTATTATATAAATCATTAAATTTGCCAGGTGAAATTGGAATTGTTCATGTATTACAACCAAAATATCCATTTGATTCTAATAATGCAAATGATGTAAGTGCCGCAAAACGTGCAACTGCATGGTTTACTCAGCACTTCTTAGATTGTAATTTTAAAGGGGGGCTTCAACCTGAAACTTTAAAACTCTTAAATGAAATTTTAAGTGCTACTAATGAACAATTAGTGACTAATCCTGAAGATAAAAAGTATTTTATGGATGCAATGAATCAAACTGATTTTTTAGGTGTTAATTATTATAATCCCACTTGGTTTCAAGGAAAAACGGAATCAAATCAAATCTCGCACAATGGTACTGGTGATAAAGGAACAAGTGAGTATGCAATTAAGGGTTTAGGTGTTGTAAAAATTCCTGCTGGAATTGCGACAACTGATTGGGACTGGCCAATTTATGCTGAGGGTTTACGTGATATGTTATTGTATGTTCACAATAATTACCCTAATTATCATAAGATTTATATTACAGAAAATGGAATTGGTTATAAAGAAGAACTCGATAAAGATAATAAGGTTTGAGATGACTATCGAGTTGATTATTTAACACAACATTTTCAAGCAGTTAGTACAGCTATTGCTAATCATGTTAATGTTGTGGGATTTTATGTGTGAAGTTGAATGGATGTTTTTTCTTGAACAAATGGTTATAATAAACGTTATGGTTTATTTTATGTTGATTATCCAACTCAAAAACGTTTTCCTAAATTAAGTGCTATCTGATATCAAAAATTAACGCAGTTACATTCGCTGTCATTAATTGATATTGAAGCAGTTAAAACAGAGTATCAAAATTTAGAATTTAAGTCATAATGGATGAAATAACTAAAAAAAATAAATGAGAACAAGGAAAATTAGTTTTTGTTTGTAAAAAACTTAAACCTTGCTTTGGCAAAACAAGTACGTTACCAATTTTTCAAGCTATTAGTGATGGTATTTCTAATTTAGGAACATTTTTAACAGCTATTGCTATTATTATTGTAGCAGTTAATTTACCAAATGTTTTTGGGTTACATTATAGTACTACTTTTAATAATGATATTAATAAATTTTGAATTTTATCAATGGGGTTACTATCATTTTTTTTAGCAGGGACAACTGCTAAAGCAATGACAGAGATTTTAAATGATAAATTAGCAATGAATAGACAAATTGATTCAGTAACAATGCTATTAACTTCTATGAGTGCTTATGCTTTTTGTATAACAACTAAAATTACAACCCAATCAATAGTTTTCTCTATTAATGATTTTGGTGAACAAGGAATTTTATTGTCATTAATTGTTGGATTAATTTGCCCATACTTAGCTTATCCATTTTTTAAATATTTTAATTTTCATGTATCTAAACAAATACCTGGTTCATTTTTTGCTAAGCTACGTTTAACAGGAGCAGTTATTATAAGTTTACTTATTAGTTTTACAATAGGATGAGTAATTAATGTTTATCTGTTTAACCCTTTGAATCAAATTTTTGATCATAATTTTAGTCAATATATTCGCACCAATGCTGATCAATGATGAGGACTAGTGATTATTTATGGAGGATATGCCTTATCATGATTCTGTGGAATACATGGGCCCTCAGCAATAGGATTTTTGTCAAATCCAATTAACATAGCTAATGATTATGTTAACCAACAAATTTTTATTTATCATTTACCCCAACATTATCATATTGTTACATGAGGTGCTGATAATTTTGTTGGGTGTTTTGGTGGAACTGGAGCAACTTTTGTAGTACCATTTATTTTAATGTTTTGTGTAAAAAGTAAAGAATTAAAAACTGTTGGGCAAACATCAAGTATTCCCACTGTATTTGGTGCTAATGAACCATTATTATATGGAGCTCCTGTTATTTTGAATCGTTATTTTTTCTTACCAATGATTTTAGCACCAGTTGCTAATGCTTTTTGTCTTAAAATATTTATTGATTATTGATCAATGCGAGGGTTTATTTCACCATTAAATTGAACAATTCCAGGACCAATTGGAATTTTTTTAGGAACAGCATTGGATTGAAAAAGTATAATTTTAGTTATTTTAATTCTTGTTGTAGATTTTGTTGTCTATTTCCCATTTATTAAATGTTATGATAATAAATTTCAAAAAGTAACCAATAAAAACAAATTACTAATTAATCAATTTGATAATAATAACGATCAACTGCAAAGTAACCATGAGGTAGATCAAATAAACAAAGAACCATTAAATTTACTAATAATTTGTGCTGGAGGTGCAACATCTAGTGCACTAGCAGCTCAAATTAAAGATTATGCTAATAGTCAAAATATTGTTATTAATGGAGCGGGTAGTGCTTGAGGAAACCATAAGCAGTTATTAGCAAAAGCAAATGTTGTTATTCTTGCTCCGCAAGTAAATCATCATTATGAGACGTTAGTAGAACAGGTAAAAACGATCAATCCTAACTGTCGAATTTTAACTTTTTCAGGAATTAAATATATAAAATTAGGGCAAAATCTTGCCGATACGTTAAATATAATTATGCATAAAAAGGATAATAATTAAAAAAATAAAAGTTGAGTATATAACTTTGTCACTTGTATAATCAACTTTTTATCTTAAAATAATTGAAAAAAATTTTTTTAAAAAATAAGATAAACACGAATATGTTTCGTATTCATTTGAAAGGAAAAAATATTCGTATGAATCTTTCTAATATTAAAGTTAATAAAATTTTTAAAAGTATTAAAGAATCATCCCAAGAAAAAAAATTAGGGCTAGCACAGTTGACATGACTAGGTTTTAATTATACTTGTGGATTGACTTTTGCTTTTACATTAGGTTCTAATTTTTCAGGGTCAAATGGTGTTGGACTTAATTTATTTTGAATTATTTTTTTAGGTGCATTTATTGCTGGTTCATCAGCGTGGGCTTTTGCTAAATGTTCATCAGTTTTCTCTGATAAATCAGGTGGTCCGTTTGAATATACACGTCGATCATTGGGAAATTTTACAGGATGAATGGTTGGATTTTATCAATATATTTTAATTCCTGTTACAACACCGTCAAGTATTTTAGCAATTATTTCTATTTCATTCCAGGGATTATATAGTAATACAATGTGAGGTCCAAATACTGATTTATATTTAAATATTATTTCTATTGGCATTTATGTAGTTTTATCATTATTAGTATTATTAGGAACAGTTGTTTTTCGCTGGGGAACAAATATTACAAGTGTCATTAAATGATTGGTAGTAGTGGTCGTATATATTGCAGCGATTACAATTATGGTGCGAACAGCAGGAGCAAATTTTGCTGCTAGCACAAAGGAAGGGCATTTAACAGCTAATAATTTTAATTCAACTTTTAGTTCATTTTTTTACGCATATACTGGTTTTGAAACTTTTGCTTGTGTTTCTGATAATGTTAAAAACCCTAAAAAAACAATGCCAAAAGCAATAATGCTAGTTTTAATTTTTGCAGTATTATTTTATGTTATTGGTTTTGTTATGGTTATTGGTGCTATTAATGGTAATGTTTCAAACAATCCTGATAATTTAATTATTCAAACTGCTTTTGGAACAGCAACATTGTCAATAGTTGTGGTTTCACAATTTGCTACAAATGTTAACAGTTTTATGCAAGGGGCTTTTTATAGTGGTGGAATGTTGCAACCCTTATCAGATAGTTACATGATTTCTCATAAAATTGCTAATGTTAATAAAAATGGATTAGCTATTAGAGCGTTATTTATTAATTTATTGTTAACAGTATTTTTTTCCTTTTTATGATTAGTTTTACCAGTGATTCTTCATCAACCAAACTTTGATTATTCTAGTTTAGTAGGTTTTAATTCTATTGTTACTTTTATTATTTATGGTTCAGTTGTTATTACTGCTATAAAATTGTCACTAATGAAAAAAATTAAAACTAAATATTGAGAACTAATTTTATGATTATTAGTTATTTTATTTTTTATTTCACAAGTTATTATGTATCTAATGAATTGAAACACTAATAAATGGCAAATTTTAACATTTACTATTTGTACTGTGTTAGCTATTGCTTGATATTTTGGATATATTGTTAAAAAACAACGCACGTTAGTTGCTCAAAAAATTATTGTTTTAGAAAAATTTGGTGATTTAGTAACAATCCAACAACCAGAGAAAAAAATAATTACTATAATTATGAAAATATTTGTTCGCAATAAAAACAATGAGTTAGTAAATAAAGATAATATAATTAAAAAAGAATAAACTAAAAAAATTTATTATTTAGTTTTTTAGTTAAAGTTGATTTTTATTTTTAATATTTTATATAAATAAAAAGTATTTATTCTTTATTTTTTTAATACATATATATACATATATATGTATAGAAAATCTTCATTTTATAAAACTTGGATATTAATGTTTTTAATTTACATTAAATTTAAATCAAAATAATAAATAATAATAGAGGTTTTAGAATGGAAAATATAAATAATTTAGTTAATAGTGTTGATGAAATAATTTTTTATTTAAAAAAATTTATAGAAAATAATGATTTAAACAAACCACTACCAAGTGAAAATTTTTTAGTTAATAAATTTAAAGTATCGCGGATGACTGTTCGCAAGGCTTTTGATAAGTTAAAAAATCAAGGATTTATTATTTCACGGAAAGGAGCTGGATATTTTGTACAAAATTTTAAGGATTTTGTTCAGTTAAAATCAATTGGTAATGATAGTTTTCACCACTATAATAAAAATCTGCGATTAGTTAAAATTAACCAAAAACTATTTTACAATATAGTAACTAAACTTGAAATTAAAAAAAATTAGATATTAATAATTATTTACTTTTTATTAAGGAATATTTATTAAATAATAATGCTATTGCTATTTATTCTTATTCATTTTTATTAAAAAAAGAGTTTAAAAATTTTGATTTAGAAAAAGTTAGAGAATCTTTATGGAACAAATTAATAATAATAATATTAAATTGTTTAATCAAATTAATAAGGTTACAATTGAACCATCTATAATTATTGATCAAGAAATTTTTTCAAATCAAAAGATGACACCAGTTATTAATGGTGCTTTAATAAGCAAGACTCTTGATTTTGTAGAACTTTTTCAACGGCGTTATCAAATTACTGAATTTTCAGCTAGTTGAGTTAAGTTTTATTAAAGTACTTTTTAGAGAATTTTTTTATATCTAATTTGCTATTAGCACATAGTTCATAATTTGCCCAATAATCCCAAAGGAAATTTAGCCTGAGATTCTTCATATGCTAGAAATAGTCAAAATAAAAGCATTTAATTTTATTGCGGTATTTTTAATAGGGAAAAAATGTTTGACTAATTTTAGTAAAACATTTTTTTTATTTTGTTTGATTGGAGCCTGTGTGTAGACTACTAGTGTTTTCTAATTTTTGTAGATAAGCATATATTTTTTGTTCACGAATTGTGTCCTTCATTCTTTGAATTAGCAACACTTTGTTAGGCACTTTTTAAAGAGATTTTTAATTTTTAAAATAATTAGATGGAGTTAAATAATTTAAAGACTATAAAACTATTATATTAATTTTTAATATTTTTGTTGTTGTCATTAGTATGATATAATTAAAATTATTATTTAGTTTTATTATTTTATAACTTAAAATTACATAAGTTTAATGTTAAAGCATGGAGTTTTAGTTAATGAAAAAGAAATTTATAAGTTATAATAAGGAAATTTTTGGTGATTATTTAGTATTATTATTTTTTTGAATTATTTATACAGTTGGATTAATTGTTACACTTGTTTTTTTTCTAAAACAATGAAATGAAATTAATAATACTATTGTTCCTGGATTTAATGCTACTGTTAATCAGTTGTTAAAAGAACTTAATAACAATAGTATATCGTCACCAAACATTGTTTATCAAGCATTATTAAATATTAGTTATCCACTTATTGATTTTTCATTAATGTCATTTAATTTTTTTACTAATAATTCTGTAACAGACTATGCTAGTGCTTGACAAACTCGTTCTACAAATATTAATTTAGCTTATTCATATATTTTTATTACTGCTTTAATTGCAGTCATTGGTATTTGCTACTATTTAATTATTTTAATTAAATTATATTGGCGTTCACTTTTTGAAAAAAAATATCAATTAAGTACTAAATATTCTAATGATTATGTTATTTTTGATACCAGAATTTTTTTAAATTTTATTGTAAGTTTAGCAATTATTTTTAGTTTTTTTAATTTTTTAACAACTTTAATTTCTTTAGCATATGGCATATTATTAGTAGCAGTTTCTTATCTTGTTTGATATGGTTTTCATAAACAAGATGAAACACTAGTGCCACATAAATGATGAAAAGCTACAAATTTTTCGTTTTTTGTTGTAGTTTTATTTATTCAAAATGGTTATACATTGATTAAATCTTTTTTTGCTGCACAATTTGGTGTTAATTTAGACTTAATTTTATCTATTATTATTCCAATTGGAACAATAAGTGTTATTATTGCTGTTTTTATTAAAAATATGCTATCAACAAAAGTAACTGCTGTTCGTAAGGCTGTTAAAACAATTAAAAGCAAATTTGTTTCATTTCGAATTTTTTTATACACACAACAAGAACATGCTCTTGAAGACTATGAATTTGTTAATCAGTTACCTCAATTAGTAAAAAATAAATTGCAAAGAAATTTAGTTGATATTCCTGGGGCTTTTAAATTAATGCAAGAAATTGATGATGCTGGTAAATTCTTTGAAAATTATTTTACTAATAGTAAACAATTAAATTATATGTTGTATCATTTATATAATGAAATTACAGAGGTAGAAGAAATTGAAGAGATTAAAAATAATTGTTTATTATTATCAAATAAGCGTAAACAAAAAAAACAAAATAAAAATTAATAATAATTGCTATTTTTTATCTTCTGATTTAAGATATTCCATAGGAGGATTTTTATAATACTAGTGAAGGAGTTAAGTGAAAACAAAAATTATTTTATAATTGCTAAAAATGATGCCCAACAAACAATTTTTAATTTTTTAAAAAAAAATTATCAAACAACACCGTTATCATTATTATATAAATTATTTCGTAATAAAAAAGTAAAAATTAATAACAAGGCAGTAAAAGACTATCGTTATGTTTTGCAATTAAATGATACTGTTCAAATTTTTGACCAAAATTTACTTCCAACTTGTCGTGAAAGTTTCCATTATAATGAATCTAATAGTAATAAAAATTTTCAATTAGTAATTATTTATGAGGATCAAAACTTTTTAGTTGTAGATAAACCAGCAGGATTAGAAATGCATTCGTTGCATCATGAATCATTAGACTTTTATGTTAAAAATTATTTAACTGCTAATGAAAAATATGATCCTTTTCATAGCCAATCGTTTATTATTTCTCATCTTTATCGCTTAGATAAATTTACCCGAGGGATAGTTATTTATCCTAAAAATCGAATGACAATGTTGCTATTTCAGGAGAAATTAAATGATAAAAATTATTTTGAAAAATATTATTTATTAGAATGCCAAGGTCATTGAGAAGTTAATAATTTTTTAGCATCAGGGTATATCTTTCATGATGAGCAACAACGTAAAATGATTTTTAATTTACAATCAGATAATAAAAGTAAAAAATGTCAGACAGTATTTACAACAGTAGAACTTTTAACACAATCCACTATTATTGAAGCACAATTAATAACTGGTCGTAAACATCAAATTAGAGCAACAATGGAATATTATCATCATCCAATTATTAATGACCGTAAGTACTTAGCTACTAGAATTTATCGTAATGATTTTTTTCATCTGTGTGCTTATCGCTTAACATTTAATAATTTTGAGGGTGCATATGCGTATCTTAATAAATGCAATTTATCTATTGCAAAAGAAAATCAGAATTGACAAACTTTTTTTACTAGTAACCAATATTTTAAAGGCAGAAAGGAATAAAAATGAAAACAAAAGTTGTAGTTGGAATGGACATTGGAGGAACTAATGTTCGGTTAGGAGTTTTTAATCATCAATATCAATTATTAGATTCACAACATTTTGATACACCAGTTGATGATTATCAATTAGGAATAACAAAAATTATTAAAATTTTAAGTCAATGAGAACACCAATATCAAATTACAAATATTGGTATTGGTGCACCTGGAATGTTAAATCAAAAAACGGGACAGTTGCTTGATTTATCAAATTTGCCAGCTTGGAGAGGCCAATACATTGTTAGTGATATTGCTAAGCAGATGTCAAAAGAAATAAATATTATTTTGGAAAATGATGCTAATGCTGCAGCATTAGGGCATTATTTATTACGTCCTAATCATGAAGAGATTAATGGTTATTTATTTTTTACATTATCAACTGGGATAGGGGCTGGTTACATTTATCGCCAACATATTTTTCGTGGTCCACGTGGATTAGCATTAGAATTAGCTAATGTTATTGTTGATGGTCAGTGTGAACCAAAAGTTTCAGATAATAGTATTTTAAATATTAATTCAATTGAAGAAAAATGTGGTGGGAATGGAATTATTAGATCATTTGCTCGCGTTGGTCATTTTATTAGTTCAACCCAAGAAGCCTTTCAATTATGAGAACAAAAAGATAAATTAGCAGTGAAATTATTAAAAGAAAATCAACAACGTTTAGCTGTTTTTTTAGCTAATAGCATTGCTTATTTAGACCCTGAAATTATTGCTTTTGGTGGTGGAATGGCTTTAAATAATCAAATGTATTTTCAAACAATTATGGCTGAAGTTAATAACTATTTATTACCTTCCATGCAAAATCGTCGTTATGAATTTGTCACAGATGATAGTTCATTACCAGGTATACTTGGAGCAGCTTTTTTACAACAATATCAATAATTATTTTTTTATAGGGTAGTGTAAAATTTTCTTTTGGTAATTTATGTTATAATTAAAGAATAATTTTAAAAGGGTGTTAATGAAAAATGGTATTGTAATTGTTAATAAACCCAAGGGTTTAACAAGTAATCAGGTAATACAGCAAATTAAAAAAAAATATAATGTTGCTAAAATAGGGCATGCAGGGACATTAGATCCATTTGCTACTGGTGTTTTAGTTGTTTTGCTTAATGAAGGAACAAAACTTAGCAATTTTTTCTTAACTAATGAAAAAGTTTATGATGTAAAAATGCAATTATTTTTAGCAACTGATTCACAGGATATAACTGGCACCGTAGTTAATCGTTGTGAACCTGTTGATTATTCACTTGATAAAATTAAGGAATGTTTAGTAACTTTTAATAATTTAACTTATCAACAATTGCCACCTTTGTACTCTGCTATTAAATATCAGGGAAAAAAATTATACCAATATGCTCGCAAGGGTGAAGAAGTAACTTTAATACCACGAAATGTTACAATCATAGAAATAGTGCTTTGTGATTATGATACTAAACATCATCTTATTCATTTTATTGTTAAATGTTCTAAGGGAACATATATTCGTAGTTTGGTAACAGATATCGCAGCTCAGTTAGGAACAATAGCAACAACTGTAGAATTAACACGTTTGGCATCAGGACAATTTACATTATCGCAATCACAATTATTAAACACGATTAATGACAATAATATTATTTCATTATATGATAGTTTAATGTTATATCATTATCAAACAGTAGTTGTTGATGTAGCCACAATTAATAAAATTAAAAATGGACAAAGAGTAAAACTTTCAGGGGCATTAGCACAATATTGTTTCCCTGTTAACGAAAAAAAACAAGTCTTGGGCATTTATGCTCATGATGTTGGAGAATGATATAAATGTCAGCGTTTAATTAATAATGAGTTTGATTAAGAAAAGAGATTAAATGAAAAAATTAACATGAGAAGAAAAAAATACACACTTTACTAAAGTTGCTTGTTTAGGTTTTTTTGATGGCTTACATTTAGGTCATCAAAAAATTTTTGCACTTACTTTAGCACAAAAAACGTTACACTTAAAAACGTTATTTTTTACATTTGAACAAAAAGTAAGTGATTTTTTTAGTCAACAGTATACCCAAATTTTAGATAATAATATTAAATATCAAGCAGTAGCTCAATTGGGTTTTGATTATTATTTAGAAGTTAAATTGCAAAATGATTTTTTGGAATTAATGCCCTGAAAATTTTTACAATTATTACAGCAAAAATATCACATTACTAAAGTTGTTGTTGGCAGTGATTTTTATTTTGGTAAAGAACGGCAAGGGAATATTGAAACTTTAATTGCTTTTTTTGGAATAGAAAATGTAACGGTAGTATATCGGGATCAAGTAGAATGAGCATCAAGTTATATTCGGCAATTATTAGCAAAACATGAAATTTCAGCTGCTAATAAGTTAATGTTAGAAAATTATTCAATTTGTGGAACTGTGCAAAAGGGACACCAAATTGGCCGAAAAATTAATTTTCCAACTGCTAATATTTATTTAACTCATAAATTAATTATTCCCTATGGAGTTTATTTAAGTAGAGTTAAAATTAACCAACAGATTTTTTTTGGATTAAGTTGTTATTTTGCAAAGAATAAAATTGAAGCTTTTGAAACATACATTGTTGATTTTAACGCTAATATTTATCGTCATAAAATTCGAATTATAATAGATGACTATTTGCGTGATAATGTTCCTATTCATTCTTTGTCAGAATTAGCAGCATTATTAACAGATGATTTGCAAAAAGCACTTGCATATTGACAGCAAAAAGATTATTATTAATAAGATGTGATTGTTATTACGTTGTTTTTTAAATGTATCCCTTTTTAAATTACTTTGTTTTAACCTTAATTGTCACAGTTTAATGAAGGGAGGACTTGTCATGGTTTCAAAAATAAAAAAACAAGAGTTAATTTCGTTATATGGTAAAAATGATAAAGATACTGGTCAAGTTGAAGTGCAAATTGCAATATTAACTTTTGATATTAATAATTTAACTAAACATTTGCAACTTCATCGTAAAGATATTGTTTCACGTCGTAGTTTATTACAAAAAGTTGCACAGCGTAAACATTTATTATCATATTTACGGAATAAAAATTTTGATCGTTATAAACAAATTATTGAACAATTAGGAATAAGAAAATAAATATCACCCTAGAGTGATATTTTCCTTTTTTGGATTTAAGATTATATTTAAAAGGAGAAATATTAAAATGGTTTTTAATTTATCTGATCATGATTTAAAAGAATATCAAGCAATAGCAACAGCGCAAGAAATTGGCCAACAACCATTAGTATGAGAAAAAGTGATTGAGTTGATTGCTACTAAAGAGGAAAAAATTAAAAATTTCTTTGCTAATATTGAAGCATTAAAACATGTTAAATATGTTTTTACAGGATCTGGAACGAGTGAATTTGCGGGTAATGTTGTTAGTGCTCACTGTGAATTATTTGATAATAATTTTATTGCTATTCCCGCTACTAATATTGTTAGTAAGCCGAATAATTATTTTAAATCTAATGATAATGTTGTTTTAATTTCTTTTGCACGTTCTGGAAATTCTCCTGAGTCAGTTGCTAGTGTTGAATTAACACGACAAATAGTTAATAATTTTTTTCAAATTATTATTACCTGTAATAAAGATGGAAAATTATATCAAAATTTTGTTAATGATCCTTTTGCTTTAGTTATTTTATTACCGTCAGAAACAAATGATCAATCTTTTGCAATGACTTCTAGCTTTTCAGGAATGACAGTTGCTAGTTTACTAATTTTTGCAATTTATTTTAATAATTTTGATAA
Source organism: Hermatobates lingyangjiaoensis (assembly GCA_026182355.1). Taxonomy (NCBI): domain Eukaryota; kingdom Metazoa; phylum Arthropoda; class Insecta; order Hemiptera; family Hermatobatidae; genus Hermatobates; species Hermatobates lingyangjiaoensis. The sequence goes on along the minus strand of JAPFBL010000947.1, from coordinate 24,731 downwards.
AGTTAAAGCAGAAATTAAATTAGCAGCTGCTAGTGCTAATTCTTTTTTAACATCAAAGTTTGAAGATGTTAAAAAGTTAGTTGCTGATTATAATCGGGCAATAATTTTAGGATCAAATGGTTTATTAGGTTATGCTCAAGAAGGGGCATTGAAATTATTAGAATTAACTGCTGGAAAAGTGAATGGTACTTTTAATAGTGCGTTAGGATTTCGTCATGGTCCTAAATCAATGGTTAATGAGCAAACAGTGGCAATTATTTTACTAAGTAGTAATTCTTATACTAGAAAATATGATCTTGATATTGTGAGAGAATTAATTGCTAATAATAAAGCTCAAAAAATTATTGTTTTAGATAATTTTTATGATGATGAAATAGCGAAATTAGTTAAACATTATTTTGCTTTCAATGATGGCAAAACATCTTTATTAAGTGATGTTGTTTTAGGATTAGAATATGTTGTTTTTTTACAAATGTTTGCCTTTTTTACATCGTTATATTATGGCATAACTCCAGATAATCCTTGCCCAAGTGGTGAAGTAAATCGAGTAGTTAAGGGTGTTATTATTTATCCTTATAAATAAAATATTTTAAAAAGAGGAAAATTAAATTAATCTTCCTCTTTTTTTTCTTTTTCTGTTGTTGTATTTTTTTTCTTGTGCATAATTTTTTTAGGTGGGTTTAATCTAAGATGCAGATAATAACAATAAAAACAAATATAAAAACTAAATAAACTAATGCCTATTAAAAACCATGTTATGTTTTTTCCTTTTGTCATTAAATAAACTGTAATTCCAGCAATAAAAAGAGCAAGAAATAAAACCAATAGAAAATTTAAAATAATTTTTTCTTTTGTTTTCATCGAAAATTTTTTCTTTCTTTTTTTAAAAATATACAAAAATTTTATGGTATTATATAGTTGATAATTTGTTAATTATCAGTACATACTTAAATATTAACATATTAAATAGTAAATTTTATGCATGTATTAAAAATATTTATTATTGAAATTTTATATATAAGGAGAGGCATGAATCAGAAGTTAAAAGCGTCACAAACGAAAAAAAAGTCATCTAATTCGTTTACTAATTTTAGACATTCAATTGGTGGTTCACTTCGTAACTTTAATGTTGGATTGCAGCGGTTAGGGAAAGCATTACTTTTTCCAATTGCAGTTTTACCAATTGCAGCATTAATGAATCGGATTGGAACATTATTATCTGATCCCACTATTGGCGTTACTGCTCATAGTGCGGTATGATGAATAGGGCAATTTATTATGGCCCCTGGTGCAGCTGTTTTCAATAATATAGCAATTATCTTTGGGATTGGAGTTGCCTTTGGATTTGCTAAGGACTATCGGGGAGAAGCTGCTCTCTGTGGAGGAATTTCTTATTTGATTTTAACAATGTTAACTTCAGAGAATTTTATTCCAACGTTGTTTTATCAAAATGTTTTAAATTTTAATGATTTACCTAGTAATCGGATAGTCGCGGGAAACGGAACACAGTTTATTGATCAACCTGCTCATTTTAGTAGTTTGTTATATATTCCTGTTTATTTTTTTGATTCTAAGACTAATATTAAATATGAAACAGGAAGTTATGTTTTAGATACTGGAGTTGTTGGTGGTATTACTTGTGGGGCAATGACCGCATATTTTTATAATAAATATCGTGATATTCAGTTACCACAAGCATTAGCATTTTTTGGTGGTCGTCGTTTTATTCCAATGATTACTGTAGTAGCTAGTTTCTTTTTAAGTTTCTTTTTTGCTGCTGTTTGACCATGAGTACAATTTGCTTTAATTAAAATTGGTCAAACAATTTCAAAAAATAATACTAATGCTGCTCTGGGAGCTGGAATTTATGCATTTGTCAATCGGTTATTGCAACCTTTTGGAGCCCACCATATTATTAATACTTTCTTATGATTCCAATTGCCAGTAGAAGGTAAATTTTTACCAGGAATTGACCCAAGTCTTTATTCTAATGCAATTTCAATGGGGAATGGAGAATATATTATTTTTGGTGATATTAACGCCTTTAATGATGGATTAATTGGATCAGGAATTTTCCAATCAGGATTTTTCCCAGTCTTTTTCGGTGGAATACCTGCTACTGGATTAGCAATGATTTTTTGTGCTAAAAAAAGTAAACGTCGAGAAGTCGCTGTTTTCTTGTCAGGAGTAGCTGGGGTAGCATTTTTAACTGGAATTGATGAACCAATAGTCTTTATTTGAATATTCTTGTCACCATTACTATTGCTAATTCATGCTATTTTAACGGCACTTTTTGCTGCTTTAGTTGTTGGAATGGGAATTAGATTAGGATTTGGTTTCTCAGCGGGATTAATTGACTATGTTATTTCATTACCAAAATCATGAGATATGTCATTACAACAAACAACACATTCAGCACAAATTTTATCTAATCCATTATGGGTATTGCCAATCTCAGTATTAATGGGTGCTGTTTATTTCCCAATTTGAACATTTGTTATTAAAAAAATGAATGTTCAAACACCTGGTCGTGGAGAAAATGATGATATTGCTAGTCAAACAGATATTACTAAAGGTGCTTTTGAAGAAGGTAAAAGTGCTGAAAGTACTACAGCAGTTGCTAGTGGTAAAAAATTATCAAAAAAAGAATTACAAAATCAAAAATATGATTATATGGCACAGCGAATTGTTGAACTAATAGGAAAAGATAATTTTAAAGAAATTGGAAATTGTGCTACAAGATTACGCTTAGTTGTTAAAAATAATCAATTACCAATTGATGCTGAGTTAAAAAAAGTCGGCGTGTACTCTATTATAAGAGTTGGAGGTAATGAAGGACTACAATTAGTAATTGGAACTGATGTTGAGCATGTTGCTGATCGTGTTCATAAAATTGTAGGAATTTAATATTAATAATGAATTATATTGTAAACTTTTTGTTAGATCAAAATCAAAATATTGATAAGTCATATTCGCGCTTTTTTTCCATTATTTCACTAGTTGTTTTTGGAATTCTGCTAATTATTTTTATTGGTTTGCATATTTGGTGAACACGTTATCATACAAAACGGAAAAAATTAGAATATGTTAATTCAAATTCACTTTTTCACTTTTTTAAAATGAATATTTTTGCTATTTTTGCAACGCTATGAGCAGCAGCGGTATTTTCATCAATTATGGTTTTAATTTCTTCATAAAAGTAATAAAAAAACAAGGTTCCTCCTTGTTTTTTATTTAAATAATAATGTTATGATAATAATATAATAAAAATAGAAATTTTAAGGGAAATTTTTTATGATTAAAATTGGAATTATTGGTACTGGAACAATTGTTGAGGAATTTATTAGTAGTGTCAAGAAAGTTAATGGCTTGGAAATTAGTTGTTTATACTCACGAACAATGAAACGAGCAGAAACTTTTCAGCAACAAACAAAATTAGAACCTAACGTAAAATTAGTAACTAACTTAAAAGATATGATAAAATTTGTTGATAGTGTATATATTGCTTCGCCTAATAGTTTGCATTATGAACAAGCAAAGTTTTTTTTAAAGTCTGGAAAACATGTTTTAGTAGAAAAACCGGCATGTTTTTTAGCTAGTGAATTAATAGAATTACAAAATTTAGCAATGAAAAAAAGCTGTTTATTATTAGAAGCATTTAAAACATTTTATTTACCTAATTATTCAGAATTGGAAAAACAAGTAGATTTAATTAGCCCTATTATGGCTAATTTTCAATGAAATAAATCATCAACACGATTAGGTGATGTTTTAAATCATAATTTTCAATCTGTGTTTGATAATAAATTAGGGAAGGGATCATTATATGATTCATTAATTTATCCTGTGGAATTAGCAATTAGTCTGTTTGGACCAGTTACTAAAGTCTTATCTGCTGCTCAAATTTTAGAAAATAGTGTTCATATTACTGATGCAGTAATTCTAGTTCATCAAAATAAAATGATTACTAATATTTTATGTAGTAAAGCAGCTGATGGTATTGTTCCGAGTGAAATTATTGGTTTAAATGAAACAATTACTTTTACGCACTTAACACAAATTAAATTTTTACAAAAATTTTACCGAATAATAACAAAAATTTTACCATTAGATCAAGACACTAATTTATTACCAATGACCTATGAATTAAATTATTTTGTTAATTTAATTAATAAAAAAATATTTTCTGAAATGAATCAGCAATTGTCATTGTCTATTAGTGCTTTAAAAGTATTAGAGGAAATTGAGAAAAGTAGTTATAATGTAAAATTTTAAATAATAAGATGATAAATTATCAAAATTTATCATTTTATTTTTTTTTGCGATAAAATATTGATAGGTATTAGAAAAGAGGTTGCTATTTTGATTTTAAAAAATGCACAGATTGTTTTAGAAGATAAAGTTATTTCTCAAGGATGAATTGAAATTGTTAATAAGAAAATTAACAAAATTGTTGCTGGTGATACCGCTGAACAAGGAATTAATGTTCATCAAGCCATTATTATGCCAGGTTTTATTGATTGTCATGTTCATGGTGGATATGGTGTTGATTTTGAAACTGGAACAATTGCTGGTTTTGATTTTTTTGCTAGAAAAGTTGCACAAGAAGGTGTTACTCGTTTTTGCCAAGGAACAGTAACTAATAGTGTTGAAAAATTAAAAACTGTTTTACATGAGTATAGTTTATATATGAAAAACTATAATACTGGTCAGAAATCTCGTCAAATTGGTGCTCATTTAGAAGGCCCATTTATCTCTCATCAGTTTAAAGGTGCTCATGAAGAAAAATTGTTATTAAATCCTGATGCTAAAATTATGGCTGAATTAATTGCTGCTAGCGATAATAATATTCGGATTGTAACATATGCGCCAGAACTTCAAGATGGAACTTTTACTAAATATTTATTAGAACAAAATATTTTACCTTCAATGGGTCATTCGGCTGCTAACTTAGATCAAGTGATGAAAGAAGTCTATTTAGGAGCTAAACATTTTACTCATTTGCATAATGGAATGAGTCATTATGACCATCGAAATCCAGGTATGATTAATGCTGGTTTATATAATAATGAAATTTTATGTGAAATAATTTGTGATAATATTCATAATAATCCTGAAGTTGTTAAGGGAACTTATCAGATTAAAACTGCAGACCATTTAGTTATTATTACTGATGCTATGGTTGCAAAGGGTATGCCTGATGGTCGTTATAAACTTGGAAATTTAGAAGTTATTAAAACAGGGTATACAGTAACATTATTAAATAAAACATTAGCTGGTTCTGCAGCAACTTATAATAATAATGCTAAAAATATGAAAGTAATTACAAATTGTAGTTGGATTGAATTAAGTAAAATGACAAGTATTAATATTGCTAAACAATTAAAAATAGATAATATAACTGGGTCTATTGTTGCAGGAAAATATGCTGATTTAACTGTTATTGATGAGAATTTTAAAGTGTTATTAACTATAGTTGAAGGAGAAATAGCTTATCAAAATATTTAGACTTAATAAGAAAATGAAAGGATATTATAAGAATGAAAACAACTTTTAAATCAGAATTAGCAAAAGCAAAAGCACAACATTATGCTATTCCTGCTTTTAATTTTGATAATCTAGAAATGCTTAAAGCTATTATTGCTGGTGCTGAAAGTGAGCGTTCACCAGTAATAATTATGGTTACAGAATCAGCTGCAAAATATATGGGTTTTGAATATGTTACTGTTCTTGGCAAGCAAGCAGTAATAGGGTCAAGCGTTCCAGTTATTTTTCACTGGGATCATGGATATGATTTTGAATTAGTTAAAAAAGCTATTGTTAGTGGTTATGATTCAGTAATGTTAGATGCATCATTACAACCATTAACAGATAATATTACTCAAACTCAAGCATTAGTTCAATTAGCACAGCAATATCAAGTTGGAGTAGAATCAGAAATTGGACATGTTGGTGGAAAAGAGGATGACACTAATTCACAAGTTGTTAAATATACAACTGTTTCAGAAGCAATTAATTTTAATAATCAAACTGGAATTGACTGCTTAGCAATTGCTGTTGGAAATGCCCATGGAATTTATCATCATCCAGTTAACTTGCAAATTAATTTAATTAAACAAGTATCACAAGCATTAACAACGCCATTAGTTTTACATGGTTCATCAGGCATTAGTGATGAATTATTAACTCAAGCAATTATAGCTGGAATTAGTAAAGTTAATATTGGAACAGATTTAAAATTAGCATATAGTAATGCTTTACGAAAATGATTTACTATGTTTCCCGATGGGTATGATGCTCGTAAATTTGGTAGTTTTGCAATTGAAGCAGTAACAACAGTAGTTAAAGAAAAAATAAGAGTACTACAATCAAATAATCGTGTTTAATTTCTAAAAAATTATGCAGCATAAAATTATTACATCTTTTTTATTTGCTCTTTTATTAAACTGTTTAACAATTATTTCTTGTAATACTATCTCATATCATTATTTGCCAGCTGATTTAACAAAATGAAATATTAGTCCTAATGATGGTATTTTTAATCAGGTTTTAACAAGCGAAGTTTTAGAAAAAAATAGTTCTAAATCAGCCGTATTTATTTCACTCAATTTTAATTTTAATAATATTTTTACCACTTGTTTCCCTGGTGGTAGTAAAAAACCTGATCCACGAAATAAGGTTTGCTATTTTAATGCTCAAAACTTCGTAATTGATGATTTAGCAAGTTATGAGTTAAAAACTAAACCATATAGTAATAATTCATTATTAGTAGTAGATGCGCAAGGTAATGTTAATAATATACAAACTACTAAAAAAATTCAAAAATGATTTACTTTTACTTTAACATTTGACAAGGCTGATCAATATCCTGATCAAAATGAGCAGACAAAGAATTTAGTTAAAATTCATGATAATGAAAATAACACCCCTGGGATGCTTAGTCTTCTTATTCTATTTAGTGTTATTATTAAAGCTAATTCAGTACAAGATATTTATTATAATGAAACATTAAAAATTGATGTTGCCTTGATTATTTCTGATTATTAGAGTAGGGGATGATAGTTTAATGCATAAACTTGAACGTCGACAAAAAATTTTAGCAGAATTACGTCTTACAAAATTTTTAACAACACAAAAATTAATTAACTTATTTATTAATGATAATGTTAGTGCCATTACTGTTCGACGTGATTTAAAAGAATTAGCCCAAGAAGGATATTTAGAATTATCATTTGGGGGTGTTAGTTATATTCCAGTGAGTGTATATGAAGAAACTCGGAATGAAAAAAAATTAAAAAACATTAGTAGTAAAATTAAAATTGCTACTGTCAGTCAACAATTAATTGATACAGATGATATTCTTTTTGTGTCTTCAGGGACAACAATGGAATACTTTGTAGAAAAAATTAATCATCCAGTTCGATTATTAGCTACTAATGGGATTGATGTTTTTATAAATGCTTTAAAAAATAAAAATATTCAACAGTTAATTTGTATTGGTGGGAATTTTCGTCATCGTAGTCATAGTTTTGTAGGACAATTAGCTCTTAATCAATTAAAAAACTTAAACTTTACTAAGTGTTTTTTGACAGCTACAAATATTAATGATCAAGGAATTATTTTTAATAATAATGAGTTAGAGTCACAAGTTCTACAGCAAGTTTTACAGCAAAGTAACCAATCCTATTTATTACTTGATAAAACAAAGTTTAATTCAATTGGTATTACTAGAGTTGGAGTTTTAGAACAGTTTCAATATTTTGTGACAGATAATCAGAATATTGATTGAAACAAAAATTATTTCCCTACCACACAAATAGTGAAGGCTAAATAATTTTTTTTTGAAAAAATTTGAAAAAATTTGATAATTTCCTTTCTTTTTTATCTATAAAGTGATAAATTACAAGTAAGAAATAGAATTTTAATCTATTTCATTAGAAAAGAAAGGAAAAAAATGAAACCGGTAAAACATAATAAAATTGATAAAGTTCCATTTACTAAAAAAATGGAAGATTCAATTAATAAATATCTTGTTCCAGTTTTAAAAGTTGTAGCAGGGAATAAGTACCTTCGTTCATTAATGGAAGGGTTCTATGTTAGTTTGCCGATTATTATTTTTTCATCATTAATAGGAATTATTATGTGAGTGCCACCTGCATTTAAGGGTGACATGGCATGATACCCATTAGTAGTGCGTCAAGCACTAAATCGTATCTATACTTTTACAATGGGATTAATTTCACTATTTTTTGCTGCTGGAATTTCCCGAGCATTAGGTGAAAAAATTAATCAAGAGATGCCAGCAACACGGAAAATGAATTTAGTAATGGTAATGTTTGCTTCTATTTCAGGATTATTTATGTTGTCAATTTTAGGAACATTTGCTCTTGATACTAGTGGTAATGCTACTGAAAATTATGCAAACATTTTAATTGCTAATTTATCTTCACAAGGAATGTTAACAGGTATTTTAATTGGATTAACTTGTCCATGAATTTTTTATTTTCCTGTTAAGTATAACTGAACTATTCGGTTACCTAAGGCAGTTCCCCAAGGGGTATCACAATCATTTGCTGATATTGTACCTTATGGGTTAGCAGTGTTAATTTATTGAGGCTTTGGGTATATCTTCATTGCTACTATGAATATGACATTTACTGATGCCTTATTTCAAGCTATTAAACCAATATTTAATGGTTTAGATTCCTATGGCTTTTTAGCGGCAGTGGCATTTTTAACAGCGCTGATTTGATTTATTGGAATTCATGGTCCTTCAGTTACTAGACCATTTTTAACACCTTTTATGTACACAAATTTAGCTAATAATCAAGCTGTTTTTGCACAAGGTGGACATCCTAGTTTAGCATTAACTTATGAGTTTTCATATGATTTTTCTTCTACAATGGGAGGAACAGGAGCTACTTTTGTTATTCCTACCTTATTTATTTTGTTTGCAAAATCAAAAAAATTAAAAGCTGTAGGATTTGTTTCTTATATTCCGATTTGATTTCAAGTTAATGAACCAGCATTATTTGGAGCACCATTAATTTTAAATCCTTTAGTTATTATTCCTTTTTTGATTATTCCTGTCTTCAATGTCATAATTTATAAATTTTTTATTGATGTTGTTGGCATGAATGGAGCAATTGTGGATGTCCCCTGGTCCATTCCGTCAATTTTAGGATTATTATTAGGGACTGGATTCCAATGACAAGCTGCCTTTTTATGAGCAGTATTATGTTTTGTAGATTTTTTATTATGATTACCATTTGTTATTTTCTTTGACCGATTTGTTTGCAAAGAAGAAAATCAAATGGCAGAGGAAAAAAATATTCCCCAACCATTACACTATAATTACTTTACAATAGCCCGATTAAAAATTTTAACTTGAACTAGTTTTTCTTCTGAAAAAAAACAAAGTTTTAGTACTCAATTAGGAACTTTTATTAGTGAAATTAAAACTGAGCATAAAACTAATAAAGAAGCAAAAATTGCTGCCAAAGCAGAATTTAAGGAAAATGAACGACAAGCAAAATTAGTGGCTAAAAATCGTAAAAAAAATAAAAACTTAAATTCGGAAGCACAAACAGCAGTAAGTTCTATTCAAAATCTTTCAGTACAAGAAAAAATTGCTCAACACCAAATGATTAATATTTTAGTTGTTTGTCAAGGAGCAGGGACTTCCGCAATGTTAGCAGAAAGTGCTAAAAAAGGAGCACGCAGTCGCCATATTGATAATGTTACCTTCTCTTCAGCTTCGTATGGTAATCATCGCGATTTAATGCGCAATTCAGACTTAGTAATTTTATCGCCGCAAGTTAATGTTTATATTGATGAAATTATGCGAGATGCTAATGATTTTAAAGTTCAAGTTATTGAAACCAAAGGAAAACAATATATTGATTGTACTAATTCACCAGATTTAGCAATTGATTTAGTGTTATCTGTTTTCCCACAACTTAGTGAACCCCATGATTAAAAGTAGTAAACGTAAAATTTCTTTATTATGGGCACTGGTTAATATCGCTTTAGTAGTTGGGTTAGTTATTTTATGTTATTATATTTGTTATGTTAAATATCAAAATTTATATTTGTGAATTACAATTAGTATTAATTTGGTAATAGTTTTTGGAATTTTTGTTAGTGTTTTTGCAATTCCTTTTTGCTTTAAAAAATTTTCATATCCATTTGTCACTGATAATGAAGAAAAATATTTTATTCATTGATGACAGCGAATTTGACATCACTGAATTACTTGATTATATTTTGTACCTATTAGTTTAGCAATTGTTCCTTTAACAGTTTATTTATTAATTACTGTTACATCTGTTTTTGCCGAGCACCAAAATACTGCAGTTTCAGTTATTGTATTTATTATTTGTGCTTGTAGTGGGATGATTAACAATATTAGTTATTTACATATTATGAAAAAAATTATCCCAAGTGATGAATGTTATTTTGAATTAAAAAAATAGAAAGTAGGATTTAGTTTAATGACAAAAAAAGAAATGAGTCAAAAAGGACTAGAAATTGTTGCTTATTCAGGTGAAGCACGAAGTTATTACTTACGTGCTTTGAAATTAGCTCGTAATCATGATTTTTCAAAAGTAGAACAATTAATGACAGATGCAGAAGAAGTTTTAAATTTAGCCCATCAAGCTCAAACAGATTTATTAACAGCTGAAGCACAGGAAAAATATAGTGATATTACAATGATAATGGTTCATGGTCAAGACCATTTAATGACAACTTCATTATTACGTGATTTAATGACAACATTATTGGATGTATATCGTAATCAGAAAGGGGAGAAATAAGATGTCACGTGTTATAATTGGCACAACTAATTATTTTTCCTATTTAACTATTGCTCAAGATGCAGCTCATAAGTTAGGCTATGAAATAGAAGTTGTTAATGTTAATAATCAACCTTTATCAATATGAGAAGTTAGTTATACTATTGGGGATAAAATCAATCGCCATCTGGCAGATTTTGGTGTTATCATTGAAGATTATGGATGCGGTGGATTTATGATTGCTAGTAAGTTTATTAATAATGTCGTTGCACAATTAGCAGATGAACATTCAGCGCATATGACTCGAGAACATAACAATGCTAATATTATTAGTGTTGGAGCAGAAATAACAGGATTAGGTTTATTTAACAGTTTAGTTTATCAATTTTTGACTACAAAGTTTGCTGCTGGACGTCATTTAGTTCGAACTGAAATGTTAACAACAATGTTAGTAAAGGAGAAAAAATAAATGAAAGTAGCAATTGCTTGTGACCATATTGTCACCCCGATTAAAGATCATATGAAAACATATTTAACTGCTAAAGGTTATGAAATTATTGATGCCGGTACTTTTGATTGTGTACGCACACATTATCCAATTTATGGTCATCATGCTGGTAGTTTGGTGGCAGAAGGAAAAGCTGATCGTGCTGTTATAATGTGTGGTACAGGAGTTGGAATTTCTAATGCTGCTAATAAAACTAAAAATATTCGCGCTGCTTTAGTTCGAGATATTGCTAGTGCGCGCAATGCTGTTCTTGATTATAATGCTAATATTATTGCAGTAGGGGGTCGAATTACAGGAATTGGTTTGATTGAAGAAATATATGAAACTTTTTTAACAACTAAATATATCCCAACTCCAGAAAAAGAAGAACTAATTGCTAAAATTAATAGCCTAATTAAAAATAATAATTATCAAGATAATATGTTTGATGTAGAAATTAATAAATGAGAAGCAGGTTATTATCATGATTAATATGACTGGAGGAAAATAAAATATGAAAAAATTATTAACAATTTTTTCTAGCTTAATTTTTATGGCAAGTCCAGCAACTGCAATTATTTCCTGTGGGACAACACGATTGGTAAAATCAATTGATGATACTACTAATGATATTCAAAGTAATGATCAAACATTTTACTATCATGATTTAACTTATTGATCATCTGATGTTGTTAGCAGCAGTAATTATCAAACCATCTTTTTGCAAAATTTAATTACATACTTGTCAAAACCTCAAAATAGCATTAATGATCTAAATTCTAATAATATGTATACTAATTTAGTTTTATATGACTCAAGTACAAAACAAAAGATTCCATATGAGTTAATTGCTAATTATGAAAAATCATCTAATACAGGTAAAAATATTGCCAAGTATTCAGATTATAATACTATTAAACAAGATTTTAATTTTATTATTTATGATAAAAATAATTCTGTTATTTATGATAGTACTGGCAAAACATCTACAACAGACTTATTGCCAACATATAATCCAAAAACCAATGCCTTTGCTTTTGATTTTTATGTCGCAATCACAGTTAAGAATCCAAATGTAAACAATCCTTTTATTGGAGCACGAGTTAATTATACTAAAACAACATCAATTAATAATTATTTTAGTGATCAAAAAGGAAACTGATTAATTAATATTAAAGACCAAAAATTTTTACGAGGAAAAAAAATTGGTGTAGATAGTCAATATTATATGTCAACACCATATGATTATCGTTATCATATTCAGTTTTATTTTGTTTTATCTAATACTTAATTTTATATTTAACTAATTTAAAAATCTTTCATTTGAAAGAGTTTGACTGTATTGTTTTTTGTTAATTTTTTAGTTAAAATTAATTTGTATACTATTTATATACTATTTATATACTATTTATATACTATTTAATAGATAAAAGGAGATTAATTTAATGAGTGTGCAATCAGCAATTGAATTTAGAAAAAATATACGAAAATATTTAGTAGATCGTAAAATTTCAGATCAAGATTTAGCATTAATTTTAGAAGCAGGAAGATTAGCTCCTTCTTCATTTGGATTAGAACCAGTTAAAGTATTAGTTATTAAAAATCCTGCTTTAAAAAAAGAAATAGGAACAGTAGGTTTTTTCCCTTCAAATTTTGAAAAAGTTGATAGTGCTCAAGTATTATTTCTTTTTTTAGCAGCTAATCATGATTATGTTGCTTCACGTGAATTTTTAGCAGCTAGACTAGGACGCATTTTTTCTGAGCCAGAATTAACTAATCAAATTACTTCCATTCAACAATGATTATCAGGGATTAATGATTTAAATATGTATTCTGAACAGCAAGCACATATTACAGCAGCATATATGGGATTACAAGCAGCAGATTTACAAATTGGGACAACCATTATGGGAGGGATTTTGCCCCAACAAATCAATGATTTTTTAGTTACTAAAAAATTAATGAATGGTGATCAATATCATGTTGCTTTGTCATTAACAATAGGTTATTATGATGAACTTGATTCTACTGTTTCTTTCCCTCGCAATCGCGTTTCAATTAAAGAGTTTTGTGAAATAGTTTAAATGTGTTTTTATTAAAAACAAAATAATAAAGTTTTTAAAGGAATAAAAAAAAGCATTATTTTTATTCATCATAAAATTATGCGCCCTCAAGATATTGCCAATGGTATTTAAGAGGGTGCATTTTTATGTTAAATTTAACAATAATAAAAACATGCCTATCAAAAGTTTTAATTAAATATTTTTTATGAGATAATTAACTCATTATTTTTAAAAGGAGTTAATTAAATTTGAATAATTCTATTGTAATAAATAATTTAACAAAAAAATATAATAATAGTAATAAAGGTATTTTTAATGTTAATTTAAAAGTTAACCAAGGAGATGTTTTTGGTTTTGTTGGACCAAATGGAGCTGGGAAAACAACGACTATTAGACAAATGATGGGTTTTATTAAACCTGAAAGTGGTAGTGTTAAAATTAATAACATTGATGTTTGAAGACATCAACAGGAAATTATGGCAGATATAGGTTATATTCCTGGTGAATTAATTCTTCCTGCATACATGAAAGGGGAAGAATATTTAAAATATTCTGCTTCAATTAGAAAAAATGTAGATTGAAATCAAGTCAAAGAGTTGATTAAATATTTTGAATTTAATGCTAAAACTAAAATAAAAAAAATGTCACGAGGAATGAAACAAAAAGTAGTTATTATTAATGCTATTATGCATAATCCTAAAATTTTAATTTTAGATGAACCTACAATTGGTTTAGATCCATTAATGCAAGAAAAGTTTTTAAATATTTTAAAAAAATTTAAAAAAAATGGTGCAACAATTTTCTTTAGTTCTCATATTTTTAGTGAAATTGAAGAATTAGCTGAAAAAGTTGCTTTTATTAAGGATGGGAAAATTATTTATGAGGGAAAAATAGAGGATATTAAAGATTATAATAATGAATGTTATCTTGTAAAGTTTGTTAATAATAATGAAGCACAAAAATTTTTAAAATTAAAATGAAATAGCAGTTTAGATCCTCATGATAATTTATTAGTGAAAGTTTATTTAGAAAAAAATGAAATCAAAACTTTATTTAAAGTATTGACTGATTTTGATGTGGTGTCATGTGCAAAAGCAACAATTAGTTTAAAAACTAATTTTTTAAAATTTTATGAAGGAGAAAAGAATGATTAATTTTAAATTTTTAAAGCTGCAATTAAAAAATATTTGAATTATTTTATTATTATTTTCTTTAATGGGTGTTATTTTAATAATATTTGATATTATTAATAATCCAACTTTTTCTCCACTTATTATTAATCCTAATGGTGATACTACTGAGCATTATGTAGGAGCTGGGTTTGCATTTTCTACTATCTTAGTGGCATCTAATGTTTTTTTGTCTTTTATTTTAATAATTATTTTAGTTCATAAAATTTTTAATCAAGAAATTACTAATGGATATATAGGTTCTTGATTATCATTGCCAATATCACGATTAAATATTTTTATATCTAAAACATTAACTGTTGTTTTTTCATTAGCAATTTATTACTTAGTAGGTGTAATTATGCAAGAAATTATTTTTGGTAGTCTAATGCAAGATTTTACTGGAAGTATTGCTGTGTTCTTAATAGTTTTAAATATTACATTATTTTTAATTGCGTTGTTATTTGCTACATTTAGTATTTTCTTATCAGTTTTTATTAATAAGGGTTCAATTTCATTGTCAATATTAGCTGTTTTAGCAGCAATATTTTATATTCTTGCTCTTATATATTATGAAATGAATCCTAATAAAGAAAGCATAATTTATTTTTTTCAATATTTTACCATTATTTCATTTTCTCAAAATGTTATGACTTTTAATGAAAATCATTGTATAATACCTAAAGGCAATCCTAATGAATATTATTATTTAGCTATTATTAATTATCATAACTTATGATGAAAAATAATTTCACCATTATTAGCTTCTTTACCTTTTGCTTTAATAGGAGGGTGAAAATTTAATATCAAGGATTTAATAATATAAGTTTTGTAGTAAAAAATATATTATATTAAATATAATAAAGTTCAAAGTATTATTACTAAATTAATAAATAACAAATTATAATTAAATATAAAAAACATAATTAAATATGTTAAAATAAAATATATTTAGTTTAAAATATAATTAAATATAAAAAATATAAAAAATATAAAAAAGGAAATTTAAAAAATATGAAAAAACTATTAACTTTATTTTCAGTTTTATCATTAAGTGTAGCTCCCACTGCTTCATTAGTTGCTTGTGGAACAAAAAATACCCCTACGCCTAAAATTGATAAAGATAAAATTGCAAAACAGTGATTAGAAAGCGCTGTACAACCAATTGCAAAAAATGTTTTGCAAAATTTAAATCCAAATGTTTATGTAAGTAATAATGCTGATGCAGATAGTACAGATATAAAAACAGACCCAAAAACGTTTTTTAGCGTATTTAATTATCAAAAAGAAAACAGCGGTCAAATTATTACAGATCAAAAAGTTGAAAATTTAATTTTTGGTGGAATTAATAACTTTCTAAAAGACTCTAATGGAGCAATTTTGAACGAGTTAAAAAAAGATAATTTCCAATATTATCAAGAATTTATTGATCCAAATGTTGGTTCTGAGTTTACAGTTGATCAAACAAGTAGTAAAATTTCAGTGCAACCATATTATTGGAATCCAAAAGTTGATAATCCACAATGTAATGTTTTTCTTGATGGTTCATCAAATCTTTCTGATTGAAAAGAAAATTATGAGAATCATGTTTCATCAAGCGGGCCAATAAATGATGCATATAAAATTTCTTTAAGTTTATCTATAAAAGCTGATTTTATTGGTGATAAAGGAAGTGAAAGCACAAATATTGTATCAGAATATGCTCCTAGTGAAATTTTATTTAATGATGATAAGAATGGTAAATCTGATCAAAGTTATATGTATTTTTTGGATCAAAGTAGTGGTACTTTAAGCACTAAATTAGAAAGTGAAAATTATATTTATACTATTAGTAATGATAATTTTTCTTTTGAACAAAACAAAAATGATGTCATAGATCAGTTAAAAAATGAGTTAATAACTAATTTAAATTCAGGTAGCGGTTCTGGTAGTACAGTTATTCATGATATTAGTGTTAATAATTTGGGAGAATGAAATAATTTAGATAAAAATATACCTGCTGACTCTTGATATAAAAATAATAATTATTTGTTTAATGCTTTAACAACTCCTCCTAGTAAAGAAATTGGAAGTGGTTATATTAACCCTACTAGTGATGATTCAACTACTAAAGAAAAAACTATAAATGATTATTTTGCTACAAATGATTTTGCATTTAACTCAAGTTTTACTACCCAATTTGCTAATTGAAAAAGTAAGGGACAAACAGTTCCATGATCTAAAACAACATTTAAAATTACCGATGATGTGTGAAACAAATATACTGGTAATGGTCAGGGAGAATATGGTCCTATGACTATTGATTATGGATATTTTACTATTAATAATTGAACAATTGATAATACTGTTCTAGGAAAATCTTGAGAGATTCCTTATACCATTGTGGTACCATCAACAACCGATAATGGTAATACTAATGCTAGTGCTTTAGATTATTTTAAAAACACTAGTACGACAGCTATTAGTAATTTTTTCTCAAAAGCATCAGACAATAAAAACTCTTTATTTAATAGTTTTAATTTTTACAATAATCAGATGTCATTTAAAGGACAAAGTTTTATAGATATGTTAAAAAACTCATTGAAAGATCTTTATCCAATACTTACAAAACTATTTCCAAATTTTGCAGAATTTGTAAAAATTATTAGTCAAGTTTCACTTTCACTATCAACAGATGTTATTGAAGCTAATGCTAACTCAAAAAGTACGGTTCTTACAAATTTTACTGATGGCAGTTCTTATAAAGAAGCATTTAGTTCAATTTTAGAAGATTCTAGTCAACAACAAAATACAGAATCTTCAGTGTTTTTTGGCCCAATTAATGCAGTAACAGGTCAATCAGAAGATATTAATTATATTAGTCCTAAATCTTCATGATTTCCTTACCCTTTAGATTATGTTCAAGAAAAAATTAGTGAAAGTATATTAGGTAGTATTGATCCTAATGTTAAAAATCTTGGTCCAAAAAAAGGAGAAGTAGCATCTTCTTCATTTACACCTTCATTGCTAATGGCTATTGCAAAAGAAATTATAAACTCTCAAAGTAGTGGGGATAAATCTAAAACAATAAACCAAATTGTTGAAGAAATTCTTAATAGCACTTTGCCTAAATTCTTTATTTCTATTAATGGAGTGTTAATAGATTGTAATCCAGGACTTAGTTTTGATTTAGGAGTTTCAATTAAGAAATCTAATTAATTGTTTTCATTAATAAAGAGCGTTAA
Organism: Hermatobates lingyangjiaoensis; assembly: GCA_026182355.1. Lineage (NCBI taxonomy): Eukaryota > Metazoa > Arthropoda > Insecta > Hemiptera > Hermatobatidae > Hermatobates > Hermatobates lingyangjiaoensis. The sequence goes on along the minus strand of JAPFBL010000947.1, from coordinate 6,992 downwards.
TAAAATTTTCGCTCTTTATTTATCTTTTAAAAATTATTAGAAGGAGTGTAAAAAATCATTGAAGAGTAATAGCAATCTTATTGTTAATGAGCAAAAATTATTATATGGTAGTATTAAAATTAAAAATAATAAAATAAAAAAGCCGTCTATTTTTAAGTTATATAATTATTTGTTTATAAAATTATTTTCTTTAATTTCAGTAATTGTAATGGCAATATTTAATTTTTTAGCTTCATTAATATTACCAATTATTTTTTTATCAATTTCAAAGAATAGTTTTTCCGCTGTTAATAATTTACAATATTTTATTTTGTTATTTTATAGTATTTTTTTATTTATTTTTATTTTATTTATATCAATTAGAATTTTTGGAAATCAAGTTGAAGATAATAGTTTTTTGCTTATTATTACAAAAGCATTTTCAAGGATAAAAATTATTTTTATTCAATATATATTAGTTATTTCAGTTAATCTTTTAGTAATTTTTGTGTCTACTTTAATTTTTTTTGCAGTTGGTTCTATTGTAATTGCAAATTTAAAATTTATGTTTTATTCTTTTTTTGTAAAAATAGTAATTAAGTTTTTTTTATTTACTCTTTTGTTTTCTATATTACTGATAAGTGGAGTAATTTTTATTGTTTCTTTATTTTCAACTAAAGTAGCTTTTTTATTTTTTTCTGTTCTTTGCAGTTTATTTATTTTAGGTTCTTTACCATATGATTTATTTTATTCAAAAATAAATAATATTACATTTACGTTTGAAGATAATTCATTTCTTAAATATCCAGAGGTTGAGCAAAGTATTAAATTTGAACAATATTTAAAAAACAAGTTATTTAAATACAATGATATTACCAGTGATTTAAACAACTTTATGTTAAAAAATTTTAACAACAGTAATTTTAATAATTATTTTACTGATCCAAAAAATATTACTAAAAGATTAAATTTTATAAAGAAAATAATATTATTAGTTTTAATAATAATGACATCAATAATAAAATTAATTTTAATGTTTATGGTTGAAGCAAAGCAAGTTTAGATACTTCTAGTAAAGAGACTAATGTTAGTATTACCTATGAAAATTTAAATCCTATTAAAAGTTTATTAGAAATGAAAAGTGATATCTTATTAAAAAAATCTTCAGAATTTGAAAAACAATTTTATTATTTTTGTAAAGATAATTATAGTGATATTAATAATTTGTATAGTAATACAGATTTAATAGTGAATGGATTATTAAATTTAAATAATATTAAAATTGAAGGGTTCAAAAATCCAACTGGTGATTTAAGCAGTCTTTTATTTCATACTTATTTAAGTGAAGTAGGAAGTTTAAATTCATATAATAATATTGATTTTGTTTCTAAAAATGATCAAAATATATTTAATAGTATTTTTAATCAGCCAACTTATTTTTTGCTTTCTTCTTTTGAAAAATCTATTTATAATATAGTTATTAATTATATTAAATTAAGAGATTTAGGAGTTAATAAAATGAAGAATATAATGAATATAAAAATTTAATTAAAACGTATAAAATATTAAATAAAATTAATTTTTTTGAGCAATGAAATCAACTTTGAACTTATGAGTTAGGAATATATGGAAATTTTACTTTTAATTTATATATGCAAAATTTGCAATATGATTTAAACATTGAACAGAATTCTTTTTTTAGTTATCCAATTTTTATTCTAAGTTTAAACAATTCAGATGAATTTAATGTAAATAAATTAAGTTATGTCCAAAGTCAGGTGGCTGTTTTCATTAGCTACGCTGTAGTTACAATTATTTTATTGGCTGGAACATTTTTAGTTTGAAAATATAAAAATATAATTTAAAAGAAAGGAGAAGTTTAGATGGAAGATTTAGTAATTAATGTACAAAATTTTGGGCAAAAATTTAAAAATTTTAAAATAACTGATGTTAATTTTAGTGTTAGACCAGGAACATTACATGTTTTGATTGGGGAAAGTGGTAGTGGTAAATCTGTTATTTTAAAATCAATTATAGGTGCATTGCCAAATTATAATGGGTCTATTAAAATTTTTAATTATGATAATAAAAAAGCATTATCAAAAATTAATTTGGGTTTCTCAACAAATTTAGAAAATTTTCCGAATGAAATTTCAGCTTATAAGTTTTTATATTTATTAGGAAATTTGAGTACTTTATCAAAAAAGGAATTAAAATATAATATTAAATTTTTACTAACTTTTTTTAATTTATGAGAATTTAGAAATAAAAAATTAAAACTATATTCCTCTGGAATGAAAAATAGAATTATGATTGTGCAAGCTATGATTAATAATCCTAATTTATTAATTTTTGATGAACCAGGTGCAAATTTAGATTATCAAAACAGATTAAAATTTTATAATTTTTTAAATTTTCAACGAAAAAGTGGCAAAACTATTTTTTTAACAACCCATATGATTGATGAAATTGAACCAATTATAGACGATTGCACAATTATTGAAAAAGGAAAAATTTTATATTCAGGTAGTTATAAAATTTTTACTAGTAAATCAACTTATAAATTCTCTGTTTCAAATTTTAAACCTTTGGAAAAATTTTTTATGCAAAATAATATTAATTATTTTTATAATAAAGAAAAAAATGAAATTATTGCTTCATTACCATATAATTTAAATTTAAATAAATTTTTAATTTTAATATTATTAATGGAATTAAAGTTTATTATTTTAAGGAAATTAAAAATGATTTAGAACAGCTAAAATTAAATTATGTGAAGAAAGGAATTATTAAGTAAATGAAGAAAAAAATTAGTTATTTATTATTAATTATTTATTGCATTTATTTTTTGCTATATTTAATTTGCTGTTCTAGTGGGAATAATAACGGAAATAATTTAGAAATAATTCAAAATTATCATCAAGAAAACATTTCTACATGAAATAAAATTTTTAATAAAAATAATGAAGTAGAATTAAAAGCAAATAAATTTATTTTAAATTCATTAAATTATAAAAATAATATTTTTAGTAATATTTTTAGTGTTAAAAATAATGATAATAATATTTTTATTTTTAGTTATAAAATAAATCCAATTGTTATTAATCAAAAATTGTTATCTGTTCTTTGCAATGAACAAAGTAATTTAACAGGTGATTTTACTCTGTCTGTAGTAGAGTATTCCAGCTCAAAAAAATTCAAAAAACTTAGTTTGGAATTTTTCACAATATAAGTTACTTAAAAATTTTTCTATAAATGTTAATTTAAATATTTTAAATTTATCATCTTTTAATTTTAATACTAAATTAGATTATGATTTTAATAAAGGGACTGATAAAATTCAAAATATTACTGATGTAGAAAATCACATAAAGGATTTTATTTATAGTCAAATATCTTTATATTTTAATAATAAAATTACTATTAGTAGCAATGATGTTAAAATTATAGTCAATTTTATTAAAAACCCTAGTTATAATGATCCAATTAAGGTTGATATTAAAGGTTTAAGATTTTATATTAAAAATGAAAAAGTTATTACTATTAATCTAATAAAAGCCCCAACTCAAGATTTAAGTTTACTTCTTTCTGAACATTTTCCAGTTAATTTTCAATATTTTGTAAAAGACTATAGTTCTAATAGTTTAAAAAATGCTCAAAATGAGTTTCAAAATGATTTTATAAAATATATAAACTTTTTTTGAAATACTTCATATTTAAGTTCTGATTTTAATTTTAAATTTAATGATTTTTCTTCATTTCCAAGTTGTGAACAATCACAAGTCATAATTAATTCAAATTTAAAATTTATTAAAAATAGTGCTTTTTTTTCTATTTATGCTTATAATAAAAAATCAATTTATAAAATTCCTATTAATTTTGGTGCTGAAGTTATGGAATTAAATATTAAAAGTTTACAAAAAAATGAAACATTAGCTTCAGAACAATTAATATTGCTTTCAAATTTTATTAATGCTGAAGTGGAAAGTTTTTTGTGTAATTTAAATTATTATGGTGCTACTGAAAACCAGTTAAGATTTAAAGGAGACAATAAAATAGATCCTGATAAAGATTTTTATTGGGCTGTTAGTGATAGTTTTAATAATCCATTAATAAAAAATTTTTCTGTTAGTGCAATAGGAAATTATTCTATGGGATCTACTGATAAAGCAATGATTAAAGGGACTTGTGAAATAAAAATTTTAATTTAAAACAAACATTAATATGCTAAGTTTACACTAAAAAATCTATAATTCTATGGTAATACTATCATAGAATTTTTGTTTGTAAATATTTTTTAAATTTATTTCAATAACTAACAAATTCATTAAATTTTTCTTGAATATCTTGATAACTAATAAGCTTTGTACCATAAGATCTGCTTGAATATATTTTATTTGATTTTGATTAGAAACGTTGTTAATAATCTTTAATAAAACTTCACTAACAAAATATTTATCTTCGCTAAAATCTGCCTGATATGCAACAATTGTTCCATCATATTAACATAAGTTATTTCAACTAATGATTTTGATTGTTTATTTGTAATTGAATATTCATTAAATCAAGTTCCATTTAATCCTAATTTTTAAAATTTCTTAGTTATTAAATAATTATTTCTAAGATAATCAGGATGAATAAAATTTTCATGACAATCAGCATTATTATTAGAATTATTGTTTGCTTTTGTGTTTCATCTTATTTATCTTTTAATAAAAATATTTCACTTTCTAATTTTATCATTTCTAAGTTATTGATAATATGCTTGCTTTAAGACTGACAAAAATTCATACATAAAGATAACAGAGTAAAGACATTGATATTTATCAATATCTTCATGTGTTTTAACTTAATAAATTGTGAATTAAGATTTTTTTTGCATTCCCTTTGACATAATTTTTTATCAAAGAGATATGTTTTTTTAAAAAATTCACCTTTTAGTTGTTATTTTCTTAATTTTTTTCCTTTAAGTTTTACTTGTTCTGCTAAAAATTTAATCCGCATTAAATTTTCATTTTGTGAATTTAAACTACACTGTTTTTCTTTTTTATTTGATTTATTATTTTAATGTTGATTTATAATTTTTAAATTTAGTTAAAAATTTTTTTAATTCTTGAAAATATTTTTGATTTTTTGTCATTTTTACTTTTGTTACTAATTTAAATTAATTTAACTATAGATTTATAGGTATAAACTTAATTATACTCTTGCTTTATAAAAATTTTTCCACCAAAAGTTTTTAATTAAATATTTTTTTATGAGATAATTAACACATTATTTTTAAAAGGAGTTAATTAAATTTGAATAATCTATTGTAATAAATAATTTAACAAAAAAATATAATAATAGTAATAAAGGTTTTTTAATGTTAATTTAAAAGTTAACCAAGGAGATGTTTTTGGTTTTTTGGACCAAATGGGCTGGGAAAACAACGACTATTAGACAAATGATGGGTTTTATTAAACCTGAAAGTGGTAGTGTTAAAATTAATAACATTGATGTTTGAAGACATCAACAGGAAATTATGGCAGATATAGGTTATATTCCTGGTGAATTAATTTTTGCATACATGAAAGGGGAAGATATTTAAAATATTCTGCTTCAATTAGAAAAAAATGTAGATTGAAATCAAGTCAAAGAGTTGATTAAATATTTTGAATTTAATGCTAAAACTAAAATAAAAAAAATGTCACGAGGAATGAAACAAAAAGTAGCTATTATTAATGCTATTATGCATAATCCTAAAATTTTAATTTTAGATGAACCTACAATTTTTAGATCCATTAATGCAAGAAAAGTTTTTAAATATTTTAAAAAAATTTAAAAAAAATGGTGCAACAATTTTTTTAGTTCTCATATTTTAGTGAAATTGAAGAATTAGCTGAAAAAGTTGCTTTTATTAAGGATGGGAAAATTATTTATGAAGGAAAAATAGAGGATATTAAAGATTATAATAATGAATGTTATCTTGTAAAGTTTGTTAATAATAATGAAGCACAAAAATTTTTAAAATTAAAATGAAATAGCAGTTTAGATCCTCATGATAATTTATTAGTGAAAGTTTATTTAGAAAAAAATGAAATCAAAACTTTATTTAAAGTATTGACTGATTTTGATGTAGTGTCATGTGCAAAAACAACAATTAGTTTAAAAACTAATTTTTTAAAATTTTATGAAGGAGAAAAGAATGATTAATTTTAAATTTTTAAAGTTGCAATTAAAAAATATTTGAATTATTTTATTATTATTTTCTTTAATGGGTATTATTTTAATATTATTTGATATTTTTGGTAAATCAACTTTTTCTCCATTTATTATTTGTTTTTCTTCTGGTAGTAGTTTTGCAGAAGGCGCTGCTGGAACTACATTTTCTGCTATCTTAGTGGCATCTAATGTTTTTTTGTCTTTTATTTTAATAATTATTTTAGTTCATAAAATTTTTAATCAAGAAATTACTAATGGATATATAGGTTCTTGATTATCATTGCCAATATCACGATTAAATATTTTTATATCTAAAACATTAACTGTTGTTTTTTCATTAGCAATTTATTACTTAGTAGGTGTAATTATGCAAGAAATTTTTTTGGTAGTCTAATGCAAGATTTTACTGGAAGTATTGCTGTGTTCTTAATAGTTTTAAATATTACATTATTTTTAATTGCGTTGTTATTTGCTACATTTAGTTTTTCTTATCAGTTTTTATTAATAGGGTTCAATTTCATTGTCAATATTAGCTGTTTTACAGCATTATTTTATATTCTTGCTCTTATATATTATGAAATGAATCCTAATAAAGAAAGCATAATTTATTTTTTTCAATATTTTACCATTATTTCATTTTCTCAAAATGTTATGACTTTTAATAAAAATCATTATATACTAATGGCATTCCTAATGAATATTATTTTTTAGCTATTATTAATTATCATAGCTTATGATGAAAAAAATTTCACCATTATTAGTTTCTTTGCCTTTTGCTTTAATAGGAGGGTGAAAATTTAATATCAGGA